>AWOL01S0002684.1:26369-54040 GCA_000715115.1 Nicotiana otophora | reverse complement strand
TTGCATTGAGAAACCAACAGGGCAAGTTCTAGACATTACAAGTTGAGCACATGCATTATTTGCACAAATTCTCACACACTCACAATGCATGAACTATTCGAATCAACATATTTTCAGCCCTCAAGTGGATACAAGGCGACTCAAAGCTTCATCACATGATATTTGAGATTCTAAGTAAGCATAAAGTCAAACAGCGAGCCTCGATTTCACAAGAATGACTAACCGTTTATTTACAAAATTTGAAGGGTGCAGTTTATTCAACAAAAACTTATCACATGCTTGAAACTGGAAGAAAAGCACCAAACAAGTCAAAATGTTTTGTGCTACCGCGATGGTTCTACTATTGCACCCTTGAAAAAGAACCCAGCAAATAAAATTCAAGGGAAATTCATTACTATATACAAATCTACACTATTAAGATTAAGAGTTTACATACAAGTTGCAAAGCGTTGACTACCACACCCCCAACTAAAGAGCATGCATTGTCCCTAAGGCATTGTGAAAGTAAGAGCAAAGTTTAGGGGCTTCATGGGGCGCACTAGGCGCTTGGAGGGTTTGGAACATCCGAGGCTGCCATGGGGCTGGAGGCTAACAATGTGGAGGTAGTGGGTGGAACCTCTGACTGGATAGTAGTATCTGCAACCAAAGTAGGAAGCTCCGCCAGTTGCGAAGCTGGGTCTTGGACCTGGGAGCTGCTAGCTTCACCCAATGATGGTTTAGTGATCGTGGTAGTAGCTTTGGCGACCATATCTACAAGGGAGTGTGCAATAGCTGTCTATATATCTTTCTCCTCCTCCTCATCCAGTGCAACTATAAAAGCAGCAACCCATTTTCCTCTGTTGTATCTTTGATCATCACCCTCCTTAAGTATCCCCTCCTCATCAGTTTCCTCTTTATCAGTTCCCACATCAGACTTACCAGATTCCTCAGCTGAAGGACCATTGGTCTATGCAACAAAGCTCGAACCTTGTGAGACCTCAGTACCATGGTCCACCTCAACGTACAAGAGGTTTGTAAAATCAAGGTCAATGCTTGGTATGTGGGAGGTGCTAGTGCCCTGCTCCCCTTCCACCAGAAGAAGGGAGGTCAGATCAAACTCCAGTGTCTACATCTTATGCAGCTCTGACTTGAACTCAGCTACATCCTTTTTGAGTTGAGGCATGTCCCCAGCTTCGTATCAATCAACCCTCTCAAGGCGCACTTCAAAGTGATTGAGTCTATCCTCATATGATAGATGTTGTTTTTGAAGAGCACTTACTAAGGTTTGAATCGGGGCCAGTGCTTGCCGGATGAGAGATGGAATTTCTTTCATCAATTTGTCTACTTTCGCATTTGCATGTTGTGCCAGTAGATAAAGCTTGGAAAGTGCAGGCAGTGAGACATGTGGTGTCACAGAGGTTGGTCTGGGAGTGGATGTGGAGGTGGCTGGTGCAGAAGAAGTGTTTGGAAGAGGCAGCAGGTGCTACTAAGGCTGGAAGAGGAGTGAGTGAAGGCTCTGGTGGATCTTCGACCACTTTATCCACATCATCATTGATCCGAGTGATGTCAATGTCTTGAACAACATTTTCTATGCGGTCATATTTGGGGAAAAAAGGAACTTCCCTAGCTTTATACAAAGCATGGATTAAGCATGGGAAGGGGAGAGAGGTTTCTTTCTGGTTTACCCGGATCCCAATCTTGTAGAATATAATCTCACCCACATCAACCTTGATATCGTACATGAGGCAAGCAATGAGGGTCGCCATCTCGATACTTATGTCGGTTTCATTTCTCTAGGGAATTATACGAGAACTGGACAAACTGATCCAGTAGCANCATAGAATATAAGCTCTCCCACATGAACCTTGATATCGGACATGATGCAAGCAATGAGGGCCGCCTTCTCAATACTTATGTCGGTTTCATTTCTCTAGGGAATTATACGAGAACAGGCCAAACTGATCCAGTAGCAGCATTCTTGAGTAAGATCCCTCTTGTGAATCTTCTAGCATGGAGCGATCCAGGATGGAGTTCCCTTGGCTATGACGGAGGCTGCCCAAGCATGCTCGGATTCCTTATTTGCAATCTTTGCATCAAATTTTGCCGTGCCTGGCTCCAATTCTTCAAAATATATATCATTTATTGATGAGGCATCACATAGTATTTCAACCACTTGAACTAAGAAAGATTTCAAGAATATACGGTTTCTCTTCTGTTCAGCATTCCAGGATGCAGCATATGCAGCATAGAATTCCCTAACGAGCGTCTCGTTGTAGTCTCCCAAAATCGGAGTGAATAACTCACATACCCTCTTCATGATGTTTTCTAGCACATGGGGATAGTGTTCTTTTAGCCCGTTCAAGCCTAGCTGCTGTTCTTCGAGGATCTTTCGTTTTTTTGGGCCATCTCTGTACAGAGTCCAAGAACCAGAGATCCCAAACCTCAGATCCTCACCACTCTTTCGGCGTGCTTCGGCATGGAGGTCAACTGGTGGCACAAGGTAATCTATGCCTCCTCCTCTTCAGACTAGGAGGAATGCTCGGATAAAGTTCTGGATGTGTCAGGCTGCATGCGTTGGGATTGCTGGGATTGCAAGCTTATAGCAGCTACCTATCGCTTTCCTCGAGTGGTGGGTAGTCGTGATGCTAGAGATTTCTTTGCTATTCCTGTCAATTAACAAGAAGTGAGTACATGATAAGGCATGGGTAACATATAGGAAGGAAATGAAATACAAAGATGGTTCTGCGACCAGTTACGCGATAAAACTACAGCTTTGCAAGCCGCAGAACATTTCGCATAATACAACCCTTAGAAGCAAAACAAGTTATGTGGCCCACAGAAGTGGTCACAGAACAACTTAAGCAACCGCAGATCGGTTGCATTTTGTTCTTCAGATATAGACTTTTGTCTGCCTCTATCTACGACCATTATGCGGTCCGCAAAATGCTTCTGCAGTCATGAATTCAACCACACATGGGCTTTGATAAAACTACATATCATGCAAAATGCGATGACTCTGCGGACCACAAACCAGTTATGCGGACCGCAAAGATCATCGTTCCTAATCAAAAAGGGTGTTCTCAGGCCAATACGCACACATCAAGTTCGTACTCAGTCCCGAATGCACAAGCTCACACTTAGTCATCATGAAGAAATATTCTGCAAATGGACACAACTTTCCAACTCCTTTACTCAAATCCTACCCTCTAGTTCAAACCACCAAATTTCGATTCACCCACAGCATGAACTTTTCCCCAGCGATGATTTTCAGTCCAATAATTCACAAATGTATACCCATAGCAAGGAGTTGGGGAGAAAGGGGAGGGTAATGAAAGCACATGGCACACTTCAATTTGACTAAGCAATAGAAAGGATGGAAATGGACATTCCAAATATCAGAAGATGGAGAATTTCGATCCGAATCGCGAGCTAGGTAAGCCCTTCCTTTTTAATTCCTTTTTTATTTTGTGTTTTTCAGTAATTTTGGTCTTTTCTGTCTTTTCTTTTTGTGTTATCATTTATGTCTCTGTGTGTGGGAGTGTAAATGAACGCCGGAAATGAGTGAGGGACTTAGAGCTTAATACATGAGAGGTTCTCGATGAGGTAGTGCATCACAAAACATATTATGCGACCGCATATGTGTTATACAATGGATTTGTGACTGAGTGGTGCGCAACAGGTTTGCGACCAGTTCTGCAGTCATATAATCATTATGCGGGCCGCAGAAAGTGAATTTCCCCCGCATATATTAAGGCACAGTTTGTATTTTTTTCTGCTTGTGTCTGCGACCATTATGCGGCTCGCACATCCTTTATGCGGCCGCAGAACTTGCTTTCCTCAATTTCCTAGGCCCTTGCGTCATATTACCTTATATTTTGGGTCACCTGCCTTCTAACACACACGTAAAACTGCTCAACACTAACAAATAATCATACCGAAATTAAAATCCAACTAAAAGGTGTTACCATACATGGGTTGCCTCCCAAGAAGCGCTTGATTTCACTTTGCGGCACGACGATGTTGCACCCATTTTGGCTAATCAGTGGTGGGGGCTGCTGTAGGACCATCCTTGTGTGCGAATTGTTCTACCAAGTGCCTTTCTCCCTTGGTTCCGAGGTATTTCTTGACCCTTTGGCCATTTACTTTGAAGGTTCTAGTCCCGTCCTTGGATTCCAATTCAATAGCGCCATAGGAAGACACATTCACAACTTTGAACAAGCCAGACCATTTGGATTTGAGTTTTCCCAAAAAGAACTCCAGTCTTGAGTCGAAGAGTAAGCCCAAGTCACATGATTTAAATTCCCGCTTCAAAATCTTCTTGCAGTGAACAAACTTCATTCTTTCCTTATACATGGTTGCATTCTCATAGGCATCAAAATGCAATTCTTCCATCTTGTTGAGTTATGTCATTCTTAGAATAGCAGCTTCGGCCCAGTCAAGATTTAACTTTTTCAATGCCCACATATTTTTGTGTTTAAGCTCCACTGGCAGTGATACGCCTTACAAAAAACCAACCGGTATGGTGAGGTGCCAATGGGAGTCTTAACTACTGTGCGATATGCCCATAATGCATCATCTAGCTTCCTTGACCGGTCAGTCCTATTTGCATTAACAACTTTTGCTAGAATGTCTCCCGGTTAGAAACGTCAACTTGACCGCTCGACTGAGGATGATAAGGGGTGGCCACCTTGTGCTTAACTCCGTATTTTTCGAGCAACCCTGCAAAAGCTTTGTAGCAAAAGTGAGAACCACATCACTAAAGATGGCCCTTGGGTTTCTAAAACCATGTAAATATGTTCTTCTTTAAGAAGGCGGTTACACTCCTAGCCTCATTGTTTGGCAAGGCAATTGCCTCGACCCATTTGGAGACATAATCTACTGCAACCAAGATATATGTCATTCCATAAGATCTTACGAAGGGACCCATGAAATATATCCCCAACACTTCAAAGATCTCGACCTCCATTACAAAGTTCATAGGCATCTCATGCCTTCAAGAAATTGACCCTTGTCTTTGACATTGATCACATGACTTGACCAATTGGTTTGCATCTTGGTAGGTCGATGGCCAATAATATCCATATTCAAGCACTTTTTCCGTAGTACGATTTCCACCATGGTGGTCCCCAACTGGGGAGTCATGGCATGCTTTGAGAATCTGAATTACCTTATCTTCCGGAACACAACGCCAAATGATGTTGTCGGCACAAATCCGAAACAAAAAGGGTTCCTCCCAATAGTATTGCCTACACTCCCACAAGAACATTTTCTTTTGATAAGCGTCCAATCCGTCGTGGATAAGCTTGCTAAACAAGAAGTTTACGATGTCGGCATACCACAAAGTGAAGGTGCTAGACAATGCCAATATATGTTCATCTGGGAAGGCATCATTAATTTCAAGATTTTCTTTTGGTTTCCCTGCCTCTTCATGCCTAGATAAGTGATCCACAACTTGATTCTCTTTTCCTTTCCGATCTTTGACTTCAATGTCAAACTCTTGTAATAAAAGAACCCACCTAATCAATCTCGGTTTAGCATCTTTCTTCGCCATAAGGTAGCGGTGAGCAGCATGATCGGTGTAGACTATCACTTTGGAGCACAACAAATAGGCCCAGAACTTTTCAAAAGCATAGACAATAGCAAGAAGTTCTTGCTCCGCCACAGTGTAATTCATTTGTGCTCCATTGAGTGTCTTGCTTGCATAGTAGACAGGGTGAAGAATCTTGTTATGTCGTTGATGAAGTAACGCTCCAATAGCTACACCATTAGTGTCACACATGAGTTCAAATGGAAGATACCAATCGGGTGCGACAATAATAGGTGTCCTGGTGAGCCATGCTTTCAATTCCTCAAAAGATTTGAGGCACTTCTCAGTGAAATTAAACTTTGCATCCTTTTGAAGGATCTTGCACATGGGACTTGCAATGTTTGAGAAGTCTTTGATAAATCACCTATAAAAACCGGCATGCACCAAAAAGCTCTGAACGCCTTTTACCGAAGTGGGACGAGGAAGCTTGGAAATGATCTCAATCTTTGCCCGATCAACCTTTATGCCTTTCTTGGATGTTTTGTGGCCCAGAACAATACCCTCATCCACCATGAAGTGACATTTTTTCCAATTTAGCACAAGGTTGGTTTCCTTACATCTTTTGAGCATTTCTCTAAGGTTGTCAAGGAAATGCTCAAAGGAATCACGAACTATAGAAAAGTCATCCATAAACACCTCTAAGAAATCCTCCAGCATGTCTGAGAACATTTACATCATGCACCGTTGAAAGTTAGCCGGGGCGTTGCATAGCCCAAATGGTATCCGGCTAAAGGCAAAGGTCCCATACGGGCATGTGAATATTGTCTTCTCTTGATCCTCTAAGGCAATGTTGATTTGGTTGTAGCCAGAATAACCATCCAAGAAGCAATAAAATGACTTTCCCGCTAGCCGATCAACATTTAATCAATAAAAGGCAGAGGGAAATAGTCTTTGCAAGTAGCACTATTGAGCTTACACTAGACTCAGCCAACGACTATCGGTAATGGGGTAGACAACCCCGACATCCAACTAGTTTATGATTTCTTTCTTCACCAGCTCTTGCACGGAAGGGTTGAACCTTCTTTGATGCTCCACGCTAGGTTTTATCTCTTGCTCCAATTGTATTTTGTGTTCACAAATTTCAACGAGAATCCCTTGGACATCCGCTATAGTCCACACAATGGCCTGTCTATGCTCCCTCAAGATGTTCAATAAGTGTTCAACCTGCACATCAATAAACAAAGAAGAAACAATTACATGTACAGTTTCATTAGACCTAAGAAATTTATACCTTAAGTGAAGTGGAAGTGGCTTGAGCTCAGGTTGTGGCAGCTTGATAATTGAAGGCTTAGCGGGAGGGGTGACTCTATTCTCTAAGCCAAGAGAAAGCTTCTTTGGTTCATAAGTGTAGGATCCAAGTCCTTCCAATGCATTCATCAATTCCATGTATCCTTCCATGTCTTCACCGTCAAACTTTACCAAAATAGCTGCCAATGCCTCACCAAGGAATTCCTCTTCCATATTCACCTCGACTGCATCATCTACCTCATCAACAACATCAATGACTGAGATACTTTCATATGCATGTGGCAATTTCATACCCTTAATCACTTGAAAGGTAACCTCTTCGTAATTAAATCGGAACTTGATCTCATTTCGTTTTGAATCCCTGATTTCACTCCCGGTTGCAAGGAATGATCTCCCCAAGATGATATGGATTTATTTATCAACAACACAATCGAGGATTTCAAATTCGACAGGGAGGAGAAACTTCTGCACTTTCAGAAGAACATCATCAACAATTTCCACCGTTCACTTTATTGAACGGTCGGCCATTTGCAACCTCATACTTGTAGGCCTAGGCATACCTAATCCTTCTTTCTTGTAAATAGCAAGGGGAATTAAGTTAATGTTAGCCCCAATATCACAAAGGGCTCGTGCAAAATCGTGCAACCCAATGGTGCATGGAATGGTGAACGTTCCCGAGTCCTCCTTCTTTTGGACGGTGGTTGTTGCAATGATGGAACTAACCATGTTTTCCAACTTGGACTCACTTGACGATCTTTCCTTACAATGTGTAGAGTTAGAATATTGTCCCTTTTGTGGAACATAGGGGTTTGAATTGCGATTTGAAAAATTATTGTTGTGGTTGCTCCAATTTCCTTGATTTGAACTACCTTGGTCGTTTCGCCACTATTGGTTACCTTGCCCTTGTGGGTTAGACCTCCGTTGGTTTTGTTGCCCTGATGCTTGGTAGGGTTGTCTTTGATATCCTCATTGAGAGTTGTTTTCATAATTTTCTTCTTCGTAATCCTCATTTGACATGGGTTGCACATCTTCCACAACATTCACCTTTTTTGTTTGGCTTTTAGTGAACATTTTCGTCAACACATTGATGTTGGTGGCAAGCCCGGCAATTACGTCATCTCTTTCTTGGTTCTCCTAATTCATGTTGGTCAAGGAAGGAGTACCATATGCAATTCCACCCGTGGTGTCTTCCGAGTGCCAAGCTTGGTTATGTTCTACCATCTTGTCAAGGATTTGTGTGACCCTTGCAAATGTTTTATCCACAAAGGATCCATCCGCTGCATTTTTGGATATGGATTGGTTCATAGGATCCAAGCCCATGTAAAACTTCTCCAAAAAAGTATTATCCGGAAAACCATGATTTGGCGAGCGTATCAAGTATAATTTTCATGCTCTCCCAGTAATTGCGTGAAGAAGAAAACTTTGTCCCGGATCTTGGATTTCTTGATTTGCGGAAACCATTTTGCTAGGAAAGCTCGAAAAAGTTCAGGCGAAGTATGGATGGAATTAGGAGGTAGATTTTCGATCAACTGTCTTGCCTCTCCATCTAGATAGTACTTGAACACCCTCAAGCTTAGGGTATCATTTGAGACATGATTCTACTTGTGCATCGCACACACACCCAAAATATTTCTGAGATGTTGTGTTGGATCATCATCTGTGGAATTTCGAAAAAACCCCTCTGCCTTGAGCATTAGGATTAGACTGTATTCCACTTTGAAGGTGGCAGCATCAACTCTTGGAGGGACAATAGCATTTGTATCCTCAATATACTCATCTATATCCGCAAAAATATTCTCTTCTTTCAGATCGCCCATGTTTACCTAATGACACCAAGCAAAGCAAGAAAAGTGTGATGGAATAGAAGAAGACGTAATGTAAAGCACACACTATTTAGTAATTTCAAAACCGTATTCCCCGGCAACAGCGCCAAAATTTGATACTCTCAAATTACAGCTAAATAAATGGTGTAAGGCGGTCTATGTGAAATACAATAACCCAACTAGGTTGGGGTCGTATCCCACAAGGAATAGGTGCGAAAAGATTACTTGAGTAGTGTAAAAATTAACTTAAGTCGTAATCCTACTCCGTTAGTTTAATAAGAGAGTGTTGTGATTGTGAATTATCAGGAAAACTATTTTGTTACGATAAGGAAACAAAGGTTATGTCCCCATCAATGGAATATAATGTTATCGGTGTTAATGTGATATATTTATAATGGAAGGTCCTTTGATATGCAAATGGTTCCTAAATGACTACCCAATATTTCCCAATAATTAGGTAGTATTTTCTCTTTATGATTTTTCCAAATATAAAAGAGCTATAGTTAAGAACAACCAATATTTCCCAAATAGAACCCACTTATTCCTAAGCGATTCTATTAAACAAGGTTTAAAAACTTGAGTTTTTGCTATTCAATGCTACCAAACCCTAACCCACTTTTCCAAGTAAAGATAGAGTAAAATGGCATTAGTCAATGTTTGCAACTATCAACAATAAATGAAGCGTGAGAAATGAATAGATATCAACCAACCATTATATATATATTCAATGGTAAACACCCATTAACATTACACCCATTTAAGGTCCATAACCTTAGTATTTAAAACTAGCTACTCCTACTAGAATCCAAGAACAAAGCAATAAATAAATTAATGAAGCTTACAAAGATGACAAGGTTCTCTCTTCAAAAGTTTCCAAAATAATGGTGTGTTCAATGCTCTAAGTGTATCCTCTTTTTTAGACAAGATGTCCCACAAACCCCTAGTTATTCTATTTATAATGGGCTAAAAGTCGGGGTCAAAAAGTGATAAAAATGCCCTGCAGATCAAGTCTGAGACCGCAGAATGGGTCGCAGATAGCTTTCGCGGTCCATATATCTTCACTTTCTTTCGCAGAGTTGGTTGCCCAGATCGCCAGTGTTGCGTCGCATTTCTGTTATGCGGGCGCATATCCATTTTCCGACCGCATGCTGTACCGCAGAATGCTCTTCTCAGAAACGCTTTTTGCATTTGTGCGATCATTATGCGGTCCTCACAAGAGTTATGCGACCGCATAATGGATCAAAGAATCCACTCTCACAACTAGGTTGGACTGCTTCACTCTACAGTTGGTTTGCAGCCCTCACATCATTTATGCGGTATCAAACCTGCCGCCTTTCTTCTCTTCTACTGGTTTTTGCCATCTTTTCCATGTTCTTGAATCTTCAAGTCTGGTTGTCTGCAAAACACCAAAACTACATAAGAAATGACTTACAATGCTGTAAGAAACGAGCTAAAGTCTATGTAATTAGTATCAAAAATGCTGAAATTCTACGACATATCAAGGCTAAGCACCGCCGATATTATTGCATAAGGCTAAGCACTGCCTTCCTTTACATGAGACTGAGCACTGAATCCATCACATTGAATGAGGCTAAGCACTCCCTCCATTATTGCATAAGGCTAAACATTGCCTTTCCTTGCATGAAACTACGCATTGTCTCCATTACATGAGGCTAAGCATTGGCTCCATTATTGCATAAGGCTAAATGCTGCCTTTCTCTGTATAGGGCTAAACATTACCCTCATCACATACAAGGCTAAACACTGCCTTGTCTCATTCTCACATACGACTAAGTGTCACTTGTTCCCTCTATCAAATGATTGATATTGCCGCATGTTTGCATTTTACGGGCTGAAACATCGCCACATTGTACGAAGGCATCATAGTCTAAAGGCAACATCCTCAAAGCCCGAAGACATCATGCCATGGACTGAGGAACTCTCAAAATTGCATATCACTATTCAAAGGCGTCATAGTCTAAAGGCACCGTCCTCATGGCCGAGTACACCATTTCATAGCTTGCGAATCCTTATCATGCGCTTCATTGCCCAGGACGTCAGGGTCTAAGGATATCATCCTCATTGTCCACAGGCAACTCTCATGCTCTGAAGGGAGTCTGCATCATGTTTAAATTTCTGCAATAACCCTATATATTCGTGTGCAGCATGTTTTAAGTTTTCCAGGTAACTTGGTAGGTAATCGTTCTAGAAACGAGTGCAATCCTTTTGCCTGGGGATGTTGTGTTTCATGCTCGTAGGTCCCGATAGATAGGTTGAGAGTTCGCCTAGTAGGCTATAAGCTCAGCGGAAGGTGTTGGTGCACTCCACCTGCTCCGGAGTTTCTAATTTGGTCAGTATGATTTGGACATGTATTGATTGATTGTTCGGGGCCTTGTCTCGACCTTTATGATGTTTATGTACTCTTAGAGTCTTGTAGACAGATGCCATGTGTATGGATACTTGTATGGCCTTTTTGGCCTATGTTTTGAGCATACAAATGTTCATTTCGGCCTTATAGACCCATATGCCACATGTATAAGTTTCTATATCATGTTGGCTCGTCATATGTCTAGTATTCCCTTATGTTTTACTCTGTTTATCTCATGACGACCCTTCTGGCCCATTTACCCATGATGGTGTGATAAGAAAGATACGTTACGTTGGTACTCGGTTGGGTAAGGAACTGGGTTCCCGTCGTGGCCCATCGGTTTGTGATATTTTAACTTCAATACCACACAAGAGGAGGGGGGTGATTTGTGTGGTGTCCAATTTTTGGCTTAAACAAATTATGGAAGGACCTGGTTCTTCTAAGTGTTCCTTAACCTACTATTGCTGAAATAGTAAATGCGGAAAGTAAAGAACACAAGTATTTTACTTGGAAATCACCTGGCTCAAAAGGTGAAAAACCCACGACCTACTTCCCAGTAGGATTTTCCCAAAATCTTCCACTAAATCACTGAGGCAAAAACTGCATTTACAAAACACTTTTGTAAACCTAGGATTAACTTTAATCCCGTTGTGGCAAACAACCTCTAACTGTTGCGACAACTTCAAGTTAACTCTAACTTGAATACTCTGAGTACCTATTACAATTGCCTCTAGATAAAGCTGAAAGGTACAATATGGAAACACCTACTACAATTGATCTAGAATAAAAGACAGACACTTGGAGCTGGTTCTTCTATCTGGTTCATGTAGTTTCAGATTTGCACACTTGAATCTCACACGAACTGCTTGCAAAATGCCTTGCTATTTTACTCTCAATTCACATTTTTCTTATGCTTTTGTGCATTTTTTGTAGAATGAGAACATTCTGCGATTTATAGAGTTAGTAGAATAGAAAATAACTAGAGTTCTAATGCTATTCTTCCTTGGTGGAAGAGTTCTGGTTGATTTCAGGGCATAGAGATGTATTCTACACTTGCTATCTAGAAAGAAAATGAAACACCTTATTTATTGTTGAAAGGATTTTTAGAAAAACAATTGCAGTCAAACTTACTCATATTTTTGGCAACTTCTGTAAACGATTTGGGTTTTCAATAATATACTAGAAAGGCAGAACTATTTTAAGAAATCATGATTTAGCTGAGCACTCTATCTCTGAGTTACTTCTTTTATTACTTGCTTTACATTGTTATGGATTGTTGTTGGCTATTAATGTTGGACCCGTACATTGTTCCAGCTCGTCACTACTTTCTGTTACCCCCCCAAACCAACGAAGGCGTGGCTAGCACCCGGTGCCGTACTGGCCCAAGAAAATCACTATTTAACTCATTATTGTTTTGTAACTATCATAGGCCAACATGGCCACAACTCATAATGTATAACTATAAGTGGCAGGCATTGTATCAGTGAACCATCGTTCTTAAAACATGTATACATATGGGCCGTCAAGGCCTCTGACATACTATACAAAATGAATCTTTGTCTACAAAGCCTCTAAGATTATTTGACATCAAATGGGATAGTGCACTGCCTACACATAAGTATGTAGAAAAACTCTAATACAATGATTCATAGACTCTACTACACTCCGAATAAGGTGGAGTCTTACCGATCCTTCGCTGCATACTAACCTCGTCTACTATGAGGGCTCGTCAAACTGATTATCTATACCTTCAAGCATGAATGCAACGTCCCCAATAAAAGGACATCAGTGTGAATAATTTACCGAGTATGTAAGATGGAACTGAAACATAACAATATGTCAACATTAATTAAAGACATATAAAATCAACCTGAATATATATATAATGCTTCTCTTTGAGACTGTTGTCCATATCTTATGATGCATGACTGCACAACTGATCATTGGTAACTGCCCGATCGGCCGTAGTGCGATGGTGAATGCATGACTGCCCGACCGGTCATAGCTCGGTGGTAAATGTATAACTGCCCAACCGGCCATAGCTCTGTGGTATATGCATGACTGCCCGACCGGTCGTATCTCGGTGGTAAATGTATAACTGCCCAACTGGCCGTAGCTTGGTGGTAACCGATGATGCATATAATACCATTACGAACATTAACATCTTTATTGAATGCCTTAATAGAGAGTTAAGAACATACTTAAGCATGCTTTGAATATCATTTTACAAGAATGAACAACGTAGACCTTCTTAGTTACTAAGACTAGAACCATTTATGAAATAACATTACATTTACGTATCGTTACTTGGATCATGCCAAACGGAAAGAAGGGATAGCCTTAACATACCTGAGCCGATTCTATTGACAATCCCTCTAACATACATCTTTTGCGAAAACACGTAATGGCGGATCGAAGTAGGAAACAATCCGTATGATATTCTTGAGAAAGATTATACCGGGCTTCTTTAGAATTGCAAACAAAGTCACGTTGCTAAGATGCTTAAAGAATTTTTGCTTGAATTCTTGAATTCTTCCTTGAATTCTTGCTGAAGCTAAATGTCACGTTACTAAGGATGCTAATATGCAAATTCTTGTTTTGAATTTGCTGAAGTGAATTAGAGAGGTTAACGAGATATCCACATCTCTTTAAGAGAATTAGAGAATGGATTTTAATGTCTTGGTGGTGTGGGCCCCGCCTTTCAAGACTTTTGTCACATTTCTTTCTTAAATTGTGCCACCTTTCACTCTTTATTAAGAGTTATTATATGGGAGGGGGAGCGGCCACGTTTGGGGTTCTTTAATTATCCAAAGATTTTAATTAATCTCCCACTAAAAGTCTTTAATTACCCATTTATCCACATAAATAAGAATTATCTCAAATTACTTAAAATACTACTAACTTTTAACATACCTCATACACCTTACTATCATGATCATGTGGTACCTTGTATGGCACTAGTCCATAAATACGGGGTATTATAGCTTAGACCGTATTTTATCCCAAATAGTCAAACTTCGACGAAAACTCACTTTTATCGATTCGCTTATCCTCTCACCTTCACGAATTTACTTATCGCTTGTTATAAATAACATACATGCTTATAACCTCAAAAATAGTCTTGTCCTCATCCTAAAGTACTAGTATTAAAATATTAATAAACCATGGTACCATATAAAATCAATGCATATACTATTATTTTATTAAAACACCCATGTAAAAATACATATATTTTCTCAACTTCTACTTGTTCTAATCCCATATAAGGAGTACAAATTTTCGTATGCTAAATTCTTAAAATGGTAAAAAGATAACCTTCTTTTCTTGTGAAAAAATAATTTCTATCCTTACAATAAAGAAAATCTCATAACCTTTCTCATATTATGTGTATAATTTAAAACATATTCGAAAGTAATAATATTAATAACTATCTAAAATCATATTTTTCAAACCTTGTTTTTTTTACAAGAATGTTCCATTCAAAATACCAAATCAAATGTATATAACGGTATCAAGGTTGTTAAACTTACGGGGTCTTACAATAACATAGTCACAAATCCTCTATAATCTCATGAATGGTCTTAATCCCTTCAAGCTCATATGGATTACTACGACTCATCCTAGTATTAATGTACGGGATGTAACATCCTTCCCCCCTTTAAAAACATTCGTCCTCGAATGTTAACTCTTAGATATTTATAAAACTTTCGCTAGGGCCTCCTCTATAAACTAAACTAAAACCCAACCTCTGTCTGAAGTATCGCCTATTCACAACCTTTTGTACTTGAGTATCTCATATCTTCTTCAACTTTACCTTACTTACTTTTCAATCTCGCATCGTATCTTCTGTTACTTTCATAATCGCCCTTCCCCATAGGTGGAAATTACACCTTAAAGCTCTATTGTGATACGTGCACCCCTGGTGCATACAAAATCTGGCGAAAGCTTCATACTGACTTCTTACGACTCAGCTCTAACGCACGATCTGGAAACAAAAGAAGGATAACATTTCCTAAATGCCCTATAGCCTCTCTAACCCGGTGCCGTACTAGCCCGAGCAAACCACTATTTAACTCATTATTGTTTTGTAACTATTATGGGCCAACATGGCCACAACTCATATTGTATAACTATAAGTGGCATGCATTGTATCAGTGAACCATTTTTCATAAAACATGTATACATATGGGCTTGTCAAGGCCTCTGACATACTGTACAAAATGAACCATTTTCTACAAAGCCTCTAAGATTATTTGACATCAAATGGGACTGTGCACCGGCCAGCCCATAAGTCTGTAGCAAAACTCTGACAGGTTGACTCATAGACTCGGCTGAACTCCGAATGAGGTGGAGTCTTACCGATCCTTCACTGAATGCTAACCTTTGTCTACTATGAGGGCTCGTCAAACTGATTATCTATACCTGCAGACATGAATGCAGCGTCCCCAACAAAAGGATGTCGGTACGAATTATGTACTGAGTATGTAAGGCGGAACTGAAACATAACAATAAGTCAACATTAATTAAAGACATATAAGAATCAACCTGAATCTCTAAACTACCACCATATATGCATACTTATTATACTTATATATATTTAACACTTCTCATTGAGACTATTGTCCATATCATATGATGTATGACTGCCCAACTGATCAGTGGTAACTGTCTGACCGGCCGTAGCGTGGTGGTAAATGCATGACTGCCCGACCGGCCATAGCTCAGTGGTAAATGTATAACTATCCAACTAGCCGTAGCTCGGTGGTAAATGCATGACTGCTCAACCGGCCGTAGCTCGGTGGTAAATGTATAACTGCCCAACCGATCGTAGCTCGATAGTAAATGATGATGCATATAATACAATTACGAACATTAACATCTTTATTGAATGCCTTAATAGAGAGTTAAGAACATAGTTAGGCATGCTTTGAATATCATTTTACGGGAATGAACAACGTATACCTTCTTAGTTACTAAGAGTAGAACCATTTATGAAATAACATTATATTTACGTATCATTACTTGGATCATACCGAACGGAAAGAAGGGATAGCATTAACATACATGAGCCGATTCTCTTGACAATCCCTCTAACATACATCTTTCGCAAAAACATGTAATGGCGGATCTGTCACGACCCAAAATCCAACTAGTCGTGATGGTACCTAACCCTACCCATAAGGTAAGCCAATTACTAACTATTCAATTCCAATAATAATTATTAAAGAAATTTAAGTAAATAAAGGTCTTAATCTTATACAACCCCCAAGAACTGGTAGCACAAATCATGAGCTTCTAAGAATAGAGTTTACAAAGCAAAAATGAAATAAATACATAGTCTGTTTGAATTGTACATAAACAGAGCTTTTATAAATCTAAGAATACCATGAACAAGAGGCAGCTACAACAGGAACACAGGTACATCTTCAAATCCGCAACCATCAAGCACAATAGCAACAACAGCCAACATCTGCACGCAATGTGCAGAAGTGTAGTATTAGTACAACCGACCCCATGTACTGATTAAGTAACAAACCTAGCCTTAGGTTGAATGTAGTGACGAGCTTCCACCAAGGTTGGGTCCAAAACCAATAGTCCACAACAACGTAAAACAAATAATACAAGAAGTAACTCAGAAATAAAATGCTCAGCTAAATTATGATTTCAAAAGTAATAGTTCTTCCTTTCAAGTACATCAATAAAAACCCAAATCGTTTACCGAAGTTGCCAAAAATATGAATAAGTTTGAAAGCAATAAGTTATCCCAAAAATCCTTTTAATAATAAATGAGATGTTTCATTTTCCTTCCAGATAACCCGTGTAAAAACAAATGCATCACTATGCCCATCTGTCACAATGTGTGAGAAATCATGAATGATGTGATGCTGTACAACATGAGGAAAATAGATCTTTATGCCTGTATGTCATGTGTGCATGCCAATGCGATGCAGCTCAGTGATAAAATCATAAACAGCCCCTCAGGCAGACCTCACAATCACTCATATACAACCCCTTGGGCTCACCTCACAATCACTCGTTAATACCCCCTCAGACATACCTCACCATATCTTATGCCTCCCATTCACTCACCACTCGGCACTCGTCACTCTGCACTCGGCAGGTACCTGCGCTCACTGGGGGTGTGTATAGATTCCAGAGGCGCTCCTTCAGCCCAAGTGCTATAACCTGCATGGACAACTCACGTGCTGCACGGACAACTCACGTGCTATAATAATATTTGGATCCGCATGACCAACTCACGTGCTATAATAAAGCCTATAAGGCCTGCTGTAGGCAGGCAGCCCCGATCCACATAATAGTAATAATATATATATATAAAGCAAACATGGCCTGCTGCGGCGTGCAGCCCGATCCCAAAATTATCCTCACAATCAGGCCCTTGGCCTCCCTCAGTCATCAATCTCCCTAGTCTCTCCCTAGTTTCAAACCTGCGTCCAATTCCATTGCAGGTGCAATCGCACAAGAACTAGAACTCCAGCATTCCCTCAAGTCCAAACTTTGATTTATTAACCAACCGAACTCTACTTGAGGCCCTCGATACCTCAACCAAACATACCAACTATTTATCCGAAATATTGGATAGAGTTAAATTTGTATACGGTTCTAAGGATACGTGATATAACTTGATACAAATTGCAGAGTGAGATAGAAATATATATATTCTTAGACAGATGGAATGAAATATAAGGAAGATAAAAAGGAAATGTCGATGAACAAGGCAAAGTAAATGAGCCCAAAAGTGTTAATCTCTCTGAAGTTGTCTTTTTTACAATCTATCCTTTATGCTTACAAGGATTCCCCCCTTTATAGTAGAGGGATCCTACTTCATCTATATAAAAAATATATAGTGGAGAACCCATGATGAATTGTCTTTTCCTCGATTCCTGCCAAGATTCTCTGCCCTGGTGCGGTTGCAAAGGCTTTTGTCTATGAGCTTGATACCGGCTCGAGCTCGGTATTGGATCAAGCCCTCGGCCTTGGTTCGAGCTCGACTCTGACTTGGAGTCTCGATATTCGGGGTGAGTGTTGGTCGGTCTATGCATCTTCGATAATCTCTGCTTTGTCTCGTAGTTCGATTTCGATATGAGCTCGATAATGATACCGAACTTGTCATTGATCGGTCTTAGAGCTTGCAGCTCGATGCCCTTACTTCGAACCTCGACCCGTCATCACGCAGATACCCTTTGATCGAAGTATTATCACCTCGTCAGTCCATACGACTGACTTAATCGGTTTTGACCGTACACACCAACAAGTTCTAAAACACGATACAAACTTAGTCAGGGACTTAAATCACATCAAACAACACAAAAAATACTAAACATATCTCAATTAAAGCCTAACAAAAACTAAGAAATTCAAACTTCTACAATCGATGCCAAAACCTATCAAATCTCATCCGATTGACCTCACAGTTTGCACACACGTCGTAAATGACACAACAGACCTATTCCAACTTCAAAAACCAAAATCCAAGCTTGGTAACCTTAAAGCCAACTCTCGGTCAAACATCTCAATTTCAAAACTTATAATTCTACAACTCTCGCCATTTCTAAACAAACTCAATTATGGACCTTCAAATCGCTATACAGACACACTCCTAAATCCAAATCACCATACGGAGCTATTGGAACCATCAAAACTTCATTTTGGATTCGTTTACACATAAGTCAATATCCGGTCAATCTTTTCAACTTAAGCTTCCAACCATGAGACTAAGTGTCTCAATTCATTTCGAAACATCTCCGGAACCAACCAAACTACACCAGCAAGTCACATAATGACAATTGAGCATAGAATAAGAAGTAAATGGGGGAACGAGGCTACAACACTCAAAATGACCGAGCGTGTCGTTACAACTTAACATGTGAAATGTTCAGGCAATTACCAATCACCACACAAAGGTTTTAAATCAACCAAGTAAGCATCCATGGCAGATGAGAAGAAGCTAACTTTCAGGTAAATAAGGCAAGTAGGCATCACTTGAAGAGGGCTGAGACTTATTTTAGTCGACATAAGGAGAAATAGATTAGACATATATTGGAATACACCCTAGGAGTCTTAAGCGATCAATGAACACACAACACCAAAATAAAGAAAGAAGTTTGCCTAGGCATTGTAACAGTATTCGCATATAGAATTTATATAGTCACAAGTTGATTCCAGCGAAATAATAGGTGTACATGAAAGACTCAGCAAAGACATATTCCAATAAGTTCTGGGCATGCCTTAGCTCCCTAGGAGATTCTAAGTCATAGATTCATGATACGAAACAGTCTTTAAGTAACTAATTACACTTAAACATGAAGATGAGCAATCAATCAGGTTGGACATCTACAATATGCATGCATTAAGGCTTGTAATGTGAAGGAAGAGTACATTAGGCTAACCATTTAGACAGTGTCACCTCATGATTTGCAGAGAAACAACATGTGATGCATAAGGGATTCAACATGAAGAAAGCTACTCTGAGCAATGACATGGTTTCCAAGAAATCTGAACAAGATGCTATTAACATCAAACAAGTCCTGAATCAACTTAGCTAACTATGTGAAAATCAAGACTAGAACAAAATTAAAACTACAGGATGGCATTAAAACAAGAAGGCATGTACACGAAGTGGCATAACATTAAGCTCAAAGGAATCCCAGTAATTCTAATGCACATTACATAAACACAATCAGAGGGAAGTAAAACTACAATAGTAGAAAGTTCTAACTCATTGCGAACAAAGTAAACAAGAGTGAGGAACTCAAAATCTCAGGAAGCGATTCGATTATTGGAGAACGAAGAAACCCCAAATCCCTAATGCTTCAGAGTTCACAAAAGCCTCGAAGTGGGCTCCGAGAAGTGCATGCACTAGAGGAGGCTAATGAACAGAATCCGGTGGCCTTGGCTTTCAGCCGGCCAAAAATCAAAGTCTCATAATAATATAGAATGAGTGAGAGTGGGAGAATTGTAGTAGTAACAGTAGTCGTAGCAGTAGTCATTCCTCTTTATGGGAAAAAGGGAAGGGGTTGTATTGTGATAGATTAAGAAGGACAAACAGGAAAAACAATCAATTAAACCTAAATAAGGAAAGAAAAGATGACATGTAATCCCTAACCTAGTCGGTAAAGAGGTGAAAGATATTTATAACCCTGGTTGAGCCTAATGGCCATGAATCTGATTGAAACTGCAAGAATAGTTCATTGTAGAGTATATATAGATGAAATATTGTCAGATCTTCACAACATTTGAGCCAATCAGGCTCGTCTTGAATGGTAGCATTTACCAAAATTTGGTAAATGCTAAGTAACGCCATAAACGTGTGAGTAGATGCGGAATAAGGCAAGAGAATCACGAATTGATTCCATATTGTGGCCGGATTTGGAGAGGTTTAGGGATACAGTGACTAAGTTTTGTAAAGAGAAGAGATGAGTAAAGAGAGTAGAGGCGGTAGAAATGGAAAAGTGTCTCTAGGGTTAGGAGAGGGGGAGGTTTATTATGGGCCATTGATCATTTGAGATCAACGAACAAGCTTAAATAGGAAACAGGGCGGGTCAAAGGTAACGGGTCGCGGAGGTCATTTGGTTGGGCTACTGAGGGATTAAATGATGTGGTTAAGTGTTTGGGCCTATAATATTTTTCAGTAATTAGCCCTGTTTTGGGCTATAAATTAAATATGCAAAATTTATTTAAATTATTTTATAAAAAGTAATTCATAAATAATAAAAATATTACTTATGCAGTAAAATGATTGAAAATAATAACTTGAAATTATAAAATATAAAAAATTTATTTTATTATAAACATTATAAATAATGTAGTAATGTGTATAATGTAGGCTATTATTGCAAAACTTCACAATTAGCTCAAAATACAAACCTAATTATATGAAATGAAGTAAAAATGTTATAAAACATATATGTGGGTGTAAATAATAAATTGGAATGGTTAAGTCATTACAAAATAATTTGAAAGGGTAGTTAATAAATATTTGAACAATTTAAATGCAATAAAATGATTTTTAAAGGCTTAAAAATTAAGGCAAATTATAGAAAATAATTATATTACTCTTGTAAATTAGTGATGATGCAAAAACCGATATATCGAAAGTATACATGATATTTATAAAATATGAGGTTAAAATTGAGTATCAACAGTTATAAAAACCAAATCCAATCTCAAGTATTAACTACGAGTCTAGCGAGGCGAACAACCTGATCCCATAGGAAATGTGATACTCAGTAATGCCGAGGAGAATAACCTGGTCCCATAGGAATAGCGTAACCATACTGTCGAGGTGAATGTCCCGATCCCATAAAAGTAATTTACAACAATGTCGTTGCGAACAACCCTATCCCATAAGAGTAGAGAAACTACCTCCCTCACGGAAGGACATGCGGGTCGAGAAGACACGAATCTATAGCTCAACAAGTATTTCACAATTTTCCAAAGTAAGAGGCTCAATCTATATTTTTATTCTAACCTCAATCTCAATCACAAATTAAGGGAATCAAGTACGCACAGTAAACACGAATAACACAATTAAGGCATGATGTGAATCTAAGTCTACTGGGAATAACATAAATATAGCTACGTATGGACTCTCATCACTGCATACGTAGCTCCCCGTGACAAGTAACACAACAATTAATACACCTAAGGGGTTAAATTCCCTCTTACAAGGTTAAGCAAGAGACTTACCTCGCTTCCAAGTTGACTATCCGGCTCTTTAACCTCACTAGGACTCCTCAAAAAATGTCGAGCAATCCAAAACTAATCGAAAGTCGTATAAACTAATCAATATATGCTCAAAAGTTCATAATTTAACTATTAAACTAATTTTCCAACCAATTTTGGAAAGTCCATAAAAGTCACCCCGGGCCCACGTGCTCGGATTCCAAAAGTTTTCGAAGTTAAATGTTACTCATGACTACACGAACTCAAATATATAATTTATTCCTCATTCCATAATTAGAGTCCTTCATTAGCCTTCGTCACAATTGCGGGACAACCTTCACGATCGCGAAGCACACCAATAATTTCAGCCAAGTTCAAACTTGCTCCAAGTGGTCCAAAATACACCGAGCCACCCGGGATCCTGTCCAGATGCACCAACAAGTCCATAAACATACTGTGGACTTACTCAAAGCCTCATAGCACATAAAACAAGACCGAAATAAAGAATCTCACCTAAAAACCTCATTAATCAACTTCTAAGCTTCAAACTCATTTCAAGAAACTCCTATCGCGTCGAAATAGACTTAGGCAACTCCGAATGACGCCAAATTTTACGCATAAGTCATAAATCACAATACAAACCTATTACAAAGCTTGGAATTCCAGACGAACATAGATAACACCAAAATAAACTTCAAGTAAAAAACCGTTTAAAATGCAAACTTCCAACAATAAGCGCTATAACGCTCTCGGCCCACCTGAAACTCAATCCGAACATATGTCCAAGTCCAAAATCATCATACGAACCTATTGGAACATTTAAATCTGATTTCGAGGTCGTATACTCAAAGAGTTGACTCAATTCAAACTTGGCCACCTTAGGCACGTTGAATAATATAAGCAACCCCTACCTTAAGGGAGTTGCGAAGTATTACATATGTTGCACGGGGTGATCCTTTAGGATATAATACATAGGACCCCCCACCCTTATTTAACTGCTGGTTATCTACACTTTGTCATTTACATAGACCAATGTAGTTGTATCGTTGTAATCATTAAGGATTTGTACCAATACTCATGTGTTATGATAAGACTCTTCGACTTCTATATTCACCTTTGTTTATTTGATCACCTAGAATAATCACATAATTCACATAGTTCAAAATTCGGCTGGGACCCACAGCTGTGCACCTCGACGAGTGCCTAACACCTTCTCTACAAAATAACTTGAGCCCTTAATCGATCTTTGGTGACACGGACTAGTCAAACAGAGTTATTCGCAAATAGGTAACCTAACGCACCTTAAATTCATTAGGTGGTGACCATTCTCTTTAATTCCTCCTTTAAAAGAGTTATCACACGTCAAAGCCCGCTTTCACGAGAAAACTGGGCTCGACAAAATGGCGACTCTGCTGGGGATATACTTAGGCACTTACCATAATGAACTTGACTTATTTGGATTACTTTCCTTATTTTCCTTCATTTGTTTTAAACTGCTATGACATGCACACCCCTTCCCCTATTCACATTTATCAGTTTTAAATTGCTATGACATGCACATCCCTTCCCTTCTTCTCATTTATTTGTTATGAAATGTATGACCTCTCTCTGTCTCCTTCATCTTGTCTAGGACTGCTATATTATGACTCTCCCCTCCCTATTTCTCTACCTTCTTCATTACGTTCCCGCATATTTTCATGATCTAAACTGACTTCTCTCTTTTGTCTTTCTTTGTTTCACGCCCCAAAATCGAGGAGCGCGACCGGCGCTCAACCGAGTGAACCCGACCGAGCAAGCCTATTAGATTCCTTCTACCAAACTCATTCATGAATAAAGAGAATATATGTTTTCTTTAATTAAACAATAAAATGGTCATGTCTGCAATTACCAATTTCTTACCAATAGTTTCATCATTTTTAATGTCTCAAATGGACAAGTAATACAACTACAACATAACATAGTTTGTCTTTTTCCAACACCAATACACAACCCACACTATGTCTACGGAGCCTCTATAGATAAAGAAGAGTACAATGATAATACCGGCAACAAGGCCTCGGCTATACCTCAACCATAATACATAAAGATCAAAAGATACATGCCCCGGGATCAAGTGGGGCACTCCAAGTCAGCTGGAAAGAAGGTGTACTGCTATCACTAATCAATGTCTCGTGCTGTGGAATCACTTGCATCCATTTAAAGATGCAGCGCCCCCAGCAAAAGGGACGTTAGTACTGTCGAATAGTACTAGTATGAAAACTAAACACAAATTTAAGAACTCAGAAATACAAGATGAATATGATGAATCAGTGTGGCAATAGTATAACCGTCTCAGCCATAGCAATCTTATTAAAAGCTATCAACAACATTTATAGGATTTAAGATGAGATCCTCTATAACCATCTTCACACAAAGTGGCCCCACCGCCTCACCATAATGTATGCATATGGAGGTGTACGTACAATACCACAACTCAAATCGAGCGGCCCTGCCACCTCACCTTAATGTATGCGGGTGGATGTATAACCACAGTACCAAGAACCTACACAAAGCGGCTATGCCGCCTCACCCCAATGTATGCGGGTGGAGGTGTATCACAATCACAATCTCTATACCATAATCCCCAGACGAAGCGGCCATGCCGCCTCACCCCAATGTATGCGGGTGGAGGTGTATCACAATCACAATCTCTATACCATAATCCCCAGACGAAGCGGCCATGCCGCCTCACCCCAATGTATGCGGGTGGAGGTGTATCACAATCACAATCTCTATACCATAATCCCCAGACGAAGCGGCCATGCCGCCTCACCCCAATGTATGCGGGTGGAGGTGTATCACAATCACAATCTCTATACCATAATCCCCAGACGAAGCGGCCATGCCGCCTCACCCCAATGTATGCGGGTGGAGGTGTATAACAATCACAATCTCTACACAACTTGGCATAATAAATTTCACATAAATCGCGACTAGAAATTATAACATGTGGATACATAATCCATAGTTCGGGACACATCTTCAATTTATAATGCAATATGATAAGAGAATTTGAAACATGGATTGAACATATATCTTCATCACAGAACTTATCAGAATACTAAATTTGTAATCAACATCTCGGAACTTACCGAGTTTAGCCAAAAGAAGAGTTTAGCCAACATACCTCACTTGAGCTTCTTTATACTCTAAATGTTCTGAAATTCTTAGCAACTTCATTCTATTTTAGAAATATAACAAATTAAACAAAAATTAGGAAGATGATCATAGTTCTAGCTCATTTGAGCATTTTATCAAACACTAGATGTGGATTAAGGTTTCAAGATCCTTGTATGGAGGATTCCATCATTCCACAACCCAACCTTTACCGTTTTTAGCTCAACAATATTTCTACATCCCTTGATAACACATGCATGTAAAATAACCAACCCTCCTGCCCAGAAATTATCTTGCTTATTATCCATTTCTACACAAAATTCAAAATTGAGGGATAGGGTGTAGAATCTTACATCTAGAATGAGGACCTAGTGAGTTTCCCTTGTCAATCATCCAAATCTTGGGCAAGAATTGAAGAACAATTATTGGAGAACACCTTCTCACTCTAGGGCACCCTCTCTCACTCTAAAATGTCAGATAATAGCTCAAAAATGACCCGAAGAGTGTATTTATTGAAATAGGATCGGGTTTTAAAAACCCAAAAATGAAGCTCCGGAACAGGTTTTGCGGTCGTATATGCGACCGCATAATGGTTATGCGGACTGCATATCGGTCGCATAATTGGTTATAAAATAGCCAAAAGAACTGCCTGTGTATGCGGTCACTATGCAGTCCACATAACTATTACGCGGTCGCATAATGCACCTCATAATAGTTATGCGGTCGCATAGTCGACCGCATAGCTGCTTCCAGAATAGCCCTATCCTGCTCACTTCTGCGGCCATTATGTGGCCCACAGAGTGATTATGCGGTCGCATAATGGACCGCATACACGCACTTTTCCAGCAAAAATTTTCCTTTACTTTCCTATGCATTGTTTAAACACGTAAGCATAGTCCGGCACCATGAAGCATTATTTTCTTTGCAACTTTTACCAGGCCTTACACTTAAGTACTTCAAAATTTGCTAGGGTGTTACATTCTCCCCCGCTTAGGATCATTCGTCCTCGAATGAAGGTCAAATTCTTTTATTAGCATCTTATGCAACTCAGTCTTTCATATCCTAACAGCATACATATAATCCAACAATGTAACATAATACAAAACAACACCAATTGTGGCCTCACAAGCAATTATATTGCTAGAACGAAACGCCCTTAACACCAAATGTACAAGTCATACATATTTCATAGGAATATTCCTAAGCATTTTCATAAGGCACAACTCATAATTACATGGTTATTCAAATAAATAAGGATACTTTTTCTTCATTTGTTCTTTGGCCTCCCAAGTAGCATCTTCAACCTGTCGGTTTCGCCATAGCACTTTCACGGATGCAATTTCTTTGTTTCTCAACATTCGGACTTGCCGATCAATAATAGAAACTGGAATCTCTTCAAAAATCAATTCTTCATTAACCTCTATAGTCTCAACCGAAACAATGACTGTCGGGTCTCCAACTACTTTCTTTAACATAGACACATGAAACACCGAGTGTACTATTGACATCTCAGGTGGTAGCTCAAGCTTGTATGCCACCTCATCGATCCTCTGAATCATTTTGTACGGTCCGACATACCTCGGATCCAATTTCCCTTTATTAAAATATCGCATTACACCCTTCATGGGGGGAACTTTAAAGAATACCCAATCATCTTCTTTGAACTCCAAATCCCTACGACGAATATCCGAATAAGATTTCTGACGACTCTGAGTAGTCTTCAACCGCCCCTTAATGATTTTAACTTTTTCCATAGCCCGATGCACGAGTTCTTGCCCTATCAACTCTGCTTCCCCAATTTTGAACCACCCAATGGGAGATCTACATCTCCTACCATATAAAGCCTCAAACGGTTCCATTTGAATTCTAGCATGATAGCTATTTTTGTATGCAAATTCTATGAGTGGTAAATAATCATCCCAGCTACCTTTGAAGTCCAAAACACAAGCACGCAACATATCCTCAAGCGTTTGAATAGTCCACTCTGCCTGCCAGTCAGTTTGCGGGTGAAAGGCTGTACTGAGATTCACCTGAGTAAGCAAACCTTGCTGAAATTTCTTCCAAAAATTACCAGTAAATTGTGCTCCCCGATCAGAAATGATGGAAACTGGGGTGCCATGCAACCTGACTATTTCTTTGATATACAACTGAGCATACTGCTCCGCTGTGTTGGTGGACTTAACCAGCAAAACGTGTGCTGACTTCGTGAGTCGATCCACAATCAACCAAATTGAGTCACCAATGCGCGGAGTGCGCGGTAATCCTACCACAAACTCCATATTAATCATTTCCCATTTTCACGTTGGAATTTCTATGTACTATGCCAACCCACCAGGCCTTTGGTGTTCGGCCTTCACTTGCTGACAATTCGGATATCTTGCCACAACGTCTGCCACATTCCTCTTCATATCATTCCACCAATAGACTTCCTTAAGATCATGATACATTTTTGTAGAACCTGGGTGCACGGAATACCTAGTAGTGTGAGCTTCAGTCAAAATTCTTTCATGGAGACCATCCACATTTGGAACACATATTCGCCCTTGGTACCTTAGTGTACCATCATCCATGCCAAGAGAAAAGGCCATGGTCTTATGTTTATGAATCCCCTCTTTTAATTGCACCAACAATGGATCGTTGTATTGATTGTCTTTGACTTCCACAACCAGTGATGATTCAGCCCTATTTATCACAATTACCCCTCCTTCACTAGATTTCACAAGACGAACTCCCAAACTAGCCAATCGGTGAACTTCTTTGGCCAATGGCCTTTGATATGCCTCCACGTGTGCTAAGCTACCCATAGATTTTCGGCAGAGAGCAT
>AWOL01S0002684.1:0-25768 GCA_000715115.1 Nicotiana otophora | reverse complement strand
ATATATCCACATGGACCCCATATAAATAATGACGCCAAAGTTTCAATGCAAATACCACCGCCGCAAGTTCTAAATCATGTGTTGGATAGTTCTTTTCATGATTCTTTCGTTGCCTAGAAGCATAATCTATCACCTTCCCATGTTGTATTAATACACACCCAAGCCCGATTCTTGAAGCATCACAATATACCACAAATCCCTTTATACCTTCTGGTAGAGTCAACACCGGCACCGTAGTCAATCTTGCTTTCAATTCCTGGAAACTCCTTTCACAAGCATCTGACCATTGGAACTTAATTGCCTTCTGCGTCTATTCAGTCAAAATGGAGGCAAGAGTGGAAAACCCCTTCACAAACTTTCTGTAATACCCGGCTAAGCCTAAGGCACTACGAATCTCTGTTGGAGTTGTAGGCCTCGGCCAATTCTTCACAGCTGAAATTTTCTGAGGATCAACCTTAATTCCCTTAGAAACTACATGACCCAAGAATATGACTGATTCAAGCAAAACTTCACACTTTGAAAACTTTGCATATAACTGGTGTTGATGCAGGGTTTGCAGAACTACCCTGAGATGATCGGCATGGGCTTCTCGGCTTTGTGAATATACAAGAATACCGTCAATAAACACTATCACAACATAGTCGAGGAATGGCTTAAATACTCGATTCATAAGATCCATGAAGGCTGCTGGGGCATTTGTTAGCCCATAAGACATCACCAGAAATTCAAAATGCCCATACCGGGTCCTTAAAGCTGTTTTCGGAATATCCCTCTCCCTGATCTTCAATTGGTGATACCCGGATCTTAAATCAATTTTAGAGATGTACCTGACACCTTGTAATTGAGCAAACAAGTCATCTATCCTTGGAAGTGGGTACTTATTCTTGATTGTGACCTTATTAAGCTACCGATAGTCAATACACATTCTCAGTGACCCATCTTTCTTTCTTACAAAAAGGACCGGTGCACCCAAAGGCGACACACTCGGCCGGATGAAACCCTTTTCTAAGAAATCTCTTAATTGTTCCTTTAGCTCCTTCAATTCTGCCGGTGCCATTCTGTAGGGTGGAATAGATATAGGATGCGTGTCTGGCATCACATCAATCCCAAAATCAATCTCCCTGTCTGGTGGGATCCCAGGGGGTTCATCTGGAAATACTCCCAGAAATTCATTCACAACAGGCACGGACTCTAGTGTAGGTGCCTCAGCATCGGTGTCTGCAACCCGAACCAAATGGTAAATACATCCCTTGTTGATCATTTTCGTGGCCTTAAGGTAAGAAATAAACCTGCCCTTCGGCACTACAACATCACCCTTCAACTCAATAACTGGCTCATTTGGAAATTCGAACCTAACAGTTCTGGTTTGGCAATCAAGCTTGGCAAAACAAGAGTAAAGCCAATACATCCCCATTATAACATCAAAATCCACCATTCTCAATTCAATAAGATCGGCCACAGTGTCTTGACCATGCAATGTGAAAACACAATCCCTATAAACCCGCGCGGCCAAAATAGACTCACCAACCGGAGTAGATACAGAGAACGGCTCATGAAGCTGTTCTGGTTCTATCCCAAATTCCATAGAAACAAAGTAGTGACATATGACAAAGTGGAACTGGGATCAATAAGAGCATATACATCATGAGATTGGACGGTCAATATACCTCTGACAACATCTAGAGAAGCCTCTGATTCTCGACGTCTCCGCATAGCATAAAATCTGTCGGGTCCTACCGAATTCTGTGCACCACCCCTAGCTACACCATGCCCCGCGGGCGCTGGGGTACCTTGAGCTGGAGGTGCTGTGGATGTAGTAGCTACAGAATTAGCTGGCTGTGCCGCACCTCTGCCCATATTTTGGAGGGATGAGCGGCAATCTCTCTGAATGTGACCCCTCACACCACACCCATAGCATACTGGTAGGTCCATGAAGCAGGACCCAAAGTGCATCCTCCCACACTTAGGGCATGGAAGCCTCAGCTGCTGAAACCTTCTGTCGGATAGACCCTGCTGGTGGGGTCCCCTGTTACCCTGACTAGGTACAGATGATTGTGCACCCATCGAACACTGGGCGAATGATTGGGAATTTCCTGATGACGCTTCCCTGAATGCCAACCTACCACCTCCACCACTGAAAGAACCACCAAAGTTTCCTGCAGACCAGGCCTTGCTGTTACTCTGACATACAATTCTATTCTTCAATTTGCGGGTCTCTGTGGCTTGGGCAAATGCCACCATCTTACCATAGTTCATATCAGAATTTAACGGAGCTGTAGAGGCCTCATTGATAACCAAGGGGTTAAGGCCCTGTACAAACCGATGCACTCTAGCCTCCATAGTGGGAAACATATGAATAGCATACTTGGACAGGCGTGCCAAACTCCATATGGTACTCCCATACATTCATACTACCCTGCTTTACGATTTCAAACTCAACGACATGAGCTGCCTTAGTTTCGGCTGGCAAGAAATGATCCATAAAGGCATATGTGAACTCACCCCACCTTGCCGGAGGGCTTCCCTCCTCACGGGATTCCTCCCATAACTCAAACCAAGAGTAGGAATCCCCTTTCAGGAGGTAGGAGGCCAATTCTACTCCCTCCATCTCTGCAGCATGCATAACCCGGAGAGTTTTGTGCATCTCATCAATGAAGTCCTGGGGGTCGTCCTCAGGATCAGCACCTGTAAACACTGGAGGATCTAACTGAAGAAACCTGTTCACCCTAGAACTAGCGGATTCCCCTGGATGGCTGGAAAAAGTAGGCCCAACACTTGATCTCTGGGCCTGAGAAGCCATTATCTGTGTCAACATTTGTATGGCTCCCCTAATATCAATATCAAACACACCAGAATCGGAAGATGGAGCTAGAGGTGGAACTGGAATATCAGTTGGAGGGACCATTGTGACACTCAGTAGGTGTAGGGACAGGTGCAGTCTGATCAGTTGTAGTACAGTCAAGCAGTGTAGTAACTGGGGGAATATCCTCACTCCTCGGGTGCTCACCCATATAATCAATTATAGGGTCAATTGTCACTCCTAGGGTGACACTGGCTCTTTGTCCAGTTCTTGCCTTCTTCTTAGGTGCCATGTACTAAAAATTAGAGCAACGCAGGAGTTAAAGGAGGAACAATCTTACAACCAGCTTTATTGCACGATCAAGAGCATGAAAGAAGGGTATTATTCTTAAATGCCCATGTAGCATCCTAATTATAGATGTGGTCAACAACATACTGATAAATAGGACTCTACTAGACACAGCTCCANATGCAAAAATCGTGCTCCTCTGACTCAATTCTTCCACAGTTATATCTCTGTCACGCCCCCAAAATCGAGGAGCCCGACTGGCGCTCAACCGAGTGAACCCGACCGAGCAAGCCTATTAGATTCCTTCTACCCAAACTCATTCATGAATAAAGAGAATATATATTTTCTTTAATTAAACAATAAAATGGTCATCCCTTCAATTACCAATTTATTACCAATAGCTTCATCATTTTTAATATCTCAAATGGACAAGTAATACAACTACAATATAACATAGTTTGTCTTTTCCCAACACCAATACACAACCCACACTATGTCTACGGAGCCTCTATAGATAAATAAGAGTACAATGATAATGCCGGTAACAAGGCCTCGACTATACCTCAACCATAATACATAAAGATAAAAAGATACATGACCGCGAGATCAAGTGGGGCTCACCAAGTCAGCTGGGAAGAAGGTGTACTGCAATCACTAATCAATGTCTCATGTTGTGGAACCACCTGTATCCATTTACAGATGCAGCGCCTCCAGCAAAAGGGATGTTAGTACTGTCGAAGAGTACTAGTATGAAAACTAAACACCAATTTAAGAATTTAGAAATACAAGATGAATATGATGAACCAGTGTGGCAATAGTATAACCGTCTCAACCATAGCAAGCTTATTAAAAGCTATCAACAACATTTATAGGATTTAAGATGTGATCCTCTATAACCATCTTCACACAAAGCTGCCCCCGCCTCACCTCAATGTATGCATATGGAGGTGTATGTACAATACCACAACTCAAATCAAGCGGCCCTGCCACTTCACCTCAATGTATGCGGGTGGATGTATAACCACTATACCAATAACCTACACAAAGCGGCTATGCCGCCTCACCCCAATGTATGCGGGTGGTGGTGCCACAACAATACCAAAACTATACTCAAAGTGGTCGTACCGCCTTACCCCAATGTAAACGGGTGGAGGTGCAGTCCCACAATACCATAATTCCTACACAAAGCGGTCATGCCGCCTCACCCCAATATATATGCGGGTGGAGGTGTATCACAATCACAATCTCTATATCATAATCCCCAGACAAAGCGGCCATGCCGCCTCACCCCAATGTATGCGGGTGGAGGTGTATAACAATCACAATCTCTACACAACTTGGCATAATAACTTTCACATAAATCACGACTAGAAATTATAACATGTGAATACATAAGCCATAGTTTGCGACACATCCTCAATTTATAATGCAATATGATAAGAGCATTTGAAACACGGATTGAACATATATTTTCATCACATAACTTATTGGAATACTCGATTTATAATCAACATGTCGGAACTTACAAAGATAAAGGAAATTCCAATTCTCAAAGAAGAGTTTAACCAACATACCTCACTTGATCTTCCTTACACTCTAAATGTTCTAAAATGCTTAGCAACTTATCTATTTTAGAAATATATCAAATTAAACCAAAATTAGGAAGATGATCATAGTTCTATCTCATTTGAGCATTTTATCAACACTAGATGTGCATTAAGGTTTCAAGATCCTTTTATGGAGGATTCCATCATCCCACAACCCAACCTTTACCATATTTAGCTCAACAATCTTTCTACACCCCTTGATAACACATGCATGTAAAATAACCACCCCTCTTGCCCAGAAATTATCTTGCTTATTATCCATTTCTACACAAAATTCGAAATTGAGGGATAGAGTGTAGAATCTTAACTCTAGGATGAAGACCTAGTAAGTTTTCTTTCTCAATCTTCCAAAACATGGGCAAGAATTGAAGAAAAATTATTGGAGAACACCTTCTCACTCTAGAGCACCCTCTCTCACTCTAAAATGTCAGATAATAGCTCAAAAATGACCTAAAGATTGTATTTACCGAAATAGGGTCGGGTTTTAAAAACCCAAAAATGAAGCTCAGGAACAGGTTATGCGGTTGCATATGCGACCGCATAATTGTTATGCGGACCGCGTATCGGTCGCATAATTGGTAACAAAATATCCAAAAGAATAGCATGTGTATGCGGTCACTATGCGGTCCGCATAACAGTTATGCAGTCGCATAATGCACCATATAACAGTTATGCGGTCGCATAATGCACCGCATAACAGTTATGCGGTCGCATAGTCGACCGCATAGCTGCTTCCAGAATAGCCCTTTCCTGCTCACTTCTTGTGGCCATTATGCGGCCCACAGAGTGATTATGCAGTCGCATAATGGACCGCATAAGCGCACTTTTTCGGCAAATAATTTCCTTTACTTTCCTGTGCATAATCCGGCACCATGAAATATTATTTTCTTTGCACATTTTACCAGGCCTTACACTTAAGTACTTTGAAATTTTCCGGGGTGTTACACTTTTCTTTCCTCTTCTTTTAATATTCGCCTTTACTATGTTATTTACTTCTTTTGCTTACTTTTATCATGCAAAGACTTGGAAATGTGTTATTATTTCTTCATAAATAATGCTCTGCATCATACTCCACTCATACCAATTATCAACATAGCGACTCTTGATGAGTGTCCACGCTTTTCTGAAATCACCCTTTTTAAATCAGAATGGCTTATTTGCGACATACTAGTCAATCAGCGGTGCAGTCGACGGTCCAGTGCCTTTCCTTCTCAAGTTGTCCATTTTGGAGTACCAGTCTAGACCCTTCTAGAAACCCCACTCGAATTTGAAATGTACATGCATCATGCTAAACCTAGTGCGGATTGAAGCGTTATTGACGTAACAACCTGTTAAGATAAACCTTCTCCAAAGTCAGACAGGAATTTCATAATCCCAAAAGGACACTATTATGTTATGTGCATTACTTGGAGAAAATGTGCCAACATGTTGATCATTATTGCGTAAGTAGCCGAATATGGAAGGGGGAAAGGGTTAACTTTATTTGTTTGCAGAAATGAAGCTCGAGATCCCCAGGTTCGGTATTGTCCAAAACATCCCGACTGGTGGAAAGACCTTGCACCTTGTGACAAAAATCATGTGAGGAGAGTACTTAGTGACCTACAATCATTTCTAAACATTCAACCAAATAGGGAACTGTTCGAGGCTGCTACGATGTTCTTGGATGAGAAAAGAGCTGTTTTTCGATTTGGCAATATAGAAATGACTCATCTCCTAGAAGGAATAGGGGTTTCACCAAGTTAATATGGGATAGTCCGGGACTACTGGTGCCAGAAAATCTCACCCCCCGCGGTTTTCTGAAAATGTTGGGTTTTAAGAAGAATGATGAACTGCTCTGTCTAAAAAAGTCATACATCCATTTTGAGTTTTTCTACGAGCATTATGGGCATAAAAAATCATATCGCCTTCATCAAGATGACCTATCCATTACTTCCTTAGGAGGAGTGCATCGCCGGGTTTTTGTGTTCATTTTCTGCTTCTTGGGGTTGTTGATATTTCCAATGCAAGGAGGAAGGATTTATACTCGCTTAGCCATGGCTGCCAGGACTTAAATGTATGGTATCGAAGGATAAACTTACACTATCATCCCCATGATCGTAGCTGAGATATATCGTGCTCCGGATCAGTGCAAGCAGGGATTCAGACACTTTGAGGGTTATAATCTTCTGCTAAAAGTTTGGTTGCTAGAACACTTCTAGAGGGGAGAGTACCATCAAGAGCTTCTACGAAGGCCACTGAATGACTAGATAGGCAACCATCAGCCAAAGAGAATGACGTTTATTCCAGAAGAGTTTGCAAAACCTGGAAATTTGTAGGTTAGGTGCGTGTTTTCAACAATATGATAGACGAGCAGCTGCATTGGATGCTTGAATGGTTCCTAGTAGTGAGTTCATCATCAGATCGAAGGGGACTAATCACTTGGTGCTGATCGGGCTACGGGGCATCTACGCTTGCTCTCCTATAAGGGTAATGAGGCAAGCAAGAATAAAACAAGTCATACCTTAGGTTTCTAACATGTTCCAGTACAAGGAGGATTTAAATGGAGATGTCATCACATTTAAGTTCGAAGCACAACACATGTGGAACCAAAAGATCATCATGGAAGGAGAAACCATTGAGCTAGACAGGTATCACGCCGGCCATATATACTACTATCTATCATGGTTAGAAGATGATGTAGATGGGGACGTCAATCCAGGAGTCAATCTAAAAGATAGGATCGTAGATGATATGGTTGAGACATGGGTGAAGAACAAGAGGTTACGCAAAAGGTTGTTCGAATCCGAAGCTAAGCATCTGGAGCAACATAAGGCAAACATGGAGATGATAAGGAAACGGAAAGAGATTTCCACTAAGTTGACGTAGAGATTAGAATACTTGGAGCAAGGATTGATGGAGCTAGAAGGGAAGATGAGGAAGCGTCTTTGTGATTGTCAGGGCATGGACGACGATGAAGGAGGAAATATGGCAAAAGCTTACTTATTGCTAGACATGCGCGATCTGGGGAACATGATGATGGGGTCAAGAGAGTCAATCATGGAGAAGGTCCTTCAGGGACCAAGTAGATTAGGAGATGATGTTCTTTACTGCTTTCTAGCTTAGATTAGATTTCGATGTAATAAGACCAAATGCCATTAATAACTTTATGATTATTATTATTGTCGATTTAGTAAAAGATTGTTTTGTCTCATTTTCGCATTAAAGAAATAAAGCAAATATTGGCACCAATTTTCTCCAAGTCTATTTGTCGCTTAGGCCTACCTGAGGCACAATGAGGTCCCCCAAATTAGGATGCGAATTATTGCATGACTCTGTGAAACATGTTTAATATTGCGAACACTCTTTTATTTCACCTTACTGACTTGGTTACCTTTTGATTTTTCTTTCTTTTTGATTATTCCCATTCCCAAAGGTTGGTTCGTGCATACTGACATCATTAGCATACCACACTAGATCCAGAGATCCTCCACCTCCTACTCCACTTAGTAACCCGAAAGGCAAAAGCATGGCCAAAGGGAAAATTGATGATTTAAGTGGTATCCGAGAAAATAATGTTGTTGTGGCGAAAATGTTGAAACTTCAGATGGTAGAAGCACTCTGGGGAAGAATGAGTTAGTCTTACATTTGGAGCAGAAAAGCTTGGAACTACCGGACGAGCTTGAGCAGGTCCGAAATCTGGCAAACCTTTCCCTTACTCTCAATGTTCCCGATATCAACCAGCAAAACCCGACTACCCATAACCAAAAACCACCACAAAACACATAAAATTTGAATCCACCACCTATATCTCCGAATCCCTACGCACAACACCAGCATCATAATCCCGCACCTCCCCCAAATCTTAACCCACCACCAGTGCAAAACCCTCAACAACATCACCATCATCCAGCTCAATACCCGCAAACCACCACTTATCACACTCCCCAAATTGCACCACAACCTACTCCCCACCCCCAAATCTCAACCAACGACCACCCATATACCCAAGTTCCAGGAACTCATCAAAGCAATCTGATATATGTGAAAACCTTAGCCAATACCCCCCAGCAAACCCTATACATACCTGAACTGAATGAGAAGGACGTACTCATTCGATGCGTGGCATAGGAACTCAAGAAACTTACAGGGAGAGTCCAGAGCGTTGAAGGTAGGAAAGACGTTGAAGGTCTAAATTATGAAGATATATGTATTCAGCTAGATGTGAAACTGCCAAGGAGTTACAAACCTCCCAAGTTCGAAATGTTCGATGACACTGGTGATCCAAAGGTACATCTGAGAACATACTACAACAAGCTTGTAAGAGTGGGTAAGAATAAACAAATCTGCATGAAGTTGTTCATGTGAAGTCTTACATGAGATTCCTTGTCCTGGTATATCAGCCAAAACCCAAAGAAGTGGGCAAATTGGGTAAGTATGGCATCAGACATCATGGGCATATTCAGGTTCAACACAGAAAATGTGCCAAACATTATCTATATTCAAAACCTTAAGAAGAAGCCGACAGAAACCTTCTGCGAGTATGCTACTTGTTGGAGATTAGAGACCGCGAAGGTAAATCCTACACTCGAAGAAGAACAAATGAACAAGTTCTTTGTTAGAGCACATGATCCGCAATATTATGAAAGATTTATGGTTATCGAGAATCACAAGTTCTCAGACATCATCAAGTTGGGAGAGAGTATAGAAGAAGGAGTCAAGAGCAAGATGGTAACTAATTTCGAGGCACTGCAGGCCACGAATAAAGCTTTGCAATCAGGAGGTATTTCAAAGAACAAAGAAGTTTGTGCCGTGATGGTAGCCTTCGGCCCTAAGTCTCCCCTCACATACCAAACACCTCTACCCACATATCGACCCTCACCCCCAAAAGACCAATACCCTGTCACCGCCTACCATACCTACAACACTCAACCCGCATATTACAATTCACCTCCACCTGCCAGCCAAAACTACCCAAAGCCACATCTAAATTTTGACCGCATACCTCCAAGACAATACACCCCAATTGCTGAACCCATAGCCCAACTGTATGAGAGACTGAAGGTCGCTGGTTACGTCACCCTTATTCCTACTATTGTTGTGGAAACTCCTCCCCAATGGATCAAACCCAACAAAATACATGCTTATCATTCAGACATGAAGAGCCATACCATTGAGGAATGTCGTACATTAAAAGACGAGATTCAAACACTGATCGACACTAAGGTTATACAAGCAAAGGAAGCTGCAGCGAATGTCCGCAATAACCCTCTCCCGAATCACAGAGGTGAAGGAGTGAACATAATAGAAAGTGACGAGGAATGAGCTCAGGAAGGATACATCGAACTAATTCTTGATGGAGACAATCCTAAAACATCTATGGTCAGCCTCACGTTAGTTGTAGTACAATCTCAGGCACCATTTGAAGTTGAGGTAGCTACACCCTTCACTGTATTGGTAACCCCTACACCATCTTACAAGTCTTATGCCGTCCCTTGGGATTATGTTGCGGAAGCAAGAAGAAAGGGAAAATCCAAAATGGAAGAAATAGGTGCCGCACAAGGTATGACTTGAACTAGCAGAGTTTACATACCCGAGTATCTGGGAGGAATGAGCAAACAAACTGCACCTAAGTAGCCTATTGTTGACACTAGCAATGATGACCTTTGGAGGAAGATACAAGCAAGGGAATACTCTATTGTTGACCACTTGAACAAAACTCCTGCTCATATATCTGTCTTATCAATGTTGCAAAACTCAAACGCACAAAAGAATTCCTTAATAAAAGTGTTGAGTGAAGCTTATGTACCTGCTGGCATTACTAGTGGAGAGATGGCTAACATGGTCAGACATGTACTGGAGAGTCACAAAATTACTTTACACGAAGATGAGTTACCTCCAGAAGGGTTGAGTAATAACAAGACGTTGCGTATCACAGTGCAATTCGATGACAAGTTCATCGCCAGGGTCCTGATAGATGGAGGTTCGAGTCTGAATATATGCCCATTGACCACCCTGAAAAGATTAGGTTAGGGCATGCATGAGATATGAATGGGAAGCATGAATGTGAAGGCATTTGATGGATCTCAGAGAGCCACTATCTAAGAAATCAACCTTGATTTATAGATGGGTCCGGCTGGGTTTGATGTTAAGTTCCAAGTGCTAGATATATCGGCTACTTATATCCTATTGTTGGGACGACCATGGATACAGGCAGCTGGGGTAGTTGCTTCTACTCTGCACCACGCTGTGATGTTCGAGTGGAATCATCAGAGATGGAAGCAACCCCATCTACACCAATTAGACTGTTCCAGTCATCAAAAATAGGAGGAAGTTGGGTGGAGAAACATATCATCGCATTGAACGGGTTAATGCAATTGAAAAGGATAGATGGTAGGGCAACAAGATAGAAAGCATATTGTATATTGCTGTGGACAGGATATGAACCACGTAAGGGTCTTGGTAAAAATCTTCAGGGGATCACCAAACACATGCAACCACATTATCATGGCACGACCTTTGGACTCGGGTATGAATATACCGTGCAAGAACATCAGGATTGGACACCGCCATTGCGCGCCCCTTATTATCCGCTGGAACAACCCATACTACCTCTTCACCATACATTCCATCAGGCTGACATAGTGTGGGGATATGAGGAATATGGGATTTTAGTTGCCATGAGGAAGCTATTTATGGGTGAAGAAGACATATGCTGCAGTGTAATTATTGAGGAGTAGGAGGAGGAAGACCTTACCATTTAGCCAATGGAAGAGGGAGTTGTTCTCAAGAATTGGAGTGCTGCACCATCCATGGCTCGCCCCATTCCTGGGTAGCCTGGCAAATTAGCATGACTTATTTTCAAATTGTTTTGAGCGTTTAAGACATTTTCAATATTTGTTTTGAAATAATTACTCAATTCATCTAGTCGTACTTGTTGACATTTTAAAGTTTTATTAATGCATTACTGCTTTTCATTTTTGTTATTATCTTTATACATTATTTTTAGAAGCTTAGAAAGTTCAAGCCAGATATGAGCTTGAAGCTAAAAGAGGAGGTCACCAAGCAAATCAAAGCCAAGGTTCTCCGAGTGGTCGAATACCCTACCTTGTTATCCAACATTGTATCGGTTCAACATAAAGATGGGAAAGTTAGAGTATGTGTCAATTATCGAGATCTAAAAAGAGCAGGTCCTAAGGATGATTTCCCGTTCCCTAACATACACATACTGATTGACAACTGCGCCAAGAATGTACTACAATCCTTTGTGGATTGCTTCACAGAATACCATCAGATTTGGATGGATAAAGATGATGCCGAAAAGACTTTATTTATCACACCATGGGGAATATATTGTTACGAAATGATGCCGTTTGTTTTGAAAAATGTTGGGGCCACCTACATGAGGGCCATGATGACTATCTTCTACATCATGATACACAAAGAAATAGAGGTGTATGTGGATGTTGTTATCATCAAATCTAAAAGAGTTCGGATAACATAGCAGACCTGAAGAAATATTTTGATCGGCTTCTAAAATACAACTTGAAGTTGAACCCTGTAAAGTGTGCCTTTGGAGTCCCCGCTGGAAAATTGTTAGGTTTTATAGTCAGCCACCGCGGTATTGAGCTACACCCCTCAATAATAAGCTATATACGACTTGCCACTGCCAAACAATAAGAAAGATGTGATGATTTTTCTAGGGTGCCTCAATTATATCAGATGTTTATAGCACAATCAATGGTGATATGTGAGCTAATCTTAAAAATGCTGAGGAAAGATGCTACAACAAGTTGAACGGAAGAATGCCATAAAGCCTTCGACAAAATCAAGGAGTATTTATCTATGTCGCCCATGCTAGTCCCACCAGAACTAGGAAGACCTCTCTTGCTTTATCTGTCTGTGCTGGATAGGACCTCTGGTTGCGTTCTAGGACAACATGAAGAAATTGGAAGGAAGGAGCAGGCGATATATTATCTGAGCAAGAAGTTCATGCCTTACGAAGCCTGGTACTCTTTGTTGGAACGCACCTACTGTGCTTTGACATGGATAGCCCAGAAGTTGAGACATTCTTTCTGTGCGTACAATAAATATCTCATATCAAGAATGGATCTGCTCAAATGCATCTTTAAGAAACCCATGCCTACGGGTAAGATAGCAAAGTGGCAGATATTGTTGAGTGAGTTCGACATCATCTATGTAACTCAGAAGGAAGTCAAAGGGCAAGCATTGACTGATCACTTGGCAAACAATCCCGTAGATAGAGAATACGAACCACTAAAGACGTATTTTCTTGACGAAAAGGTATCATTTGTAGGTGAAGATATTACTAAAGCATACGGCGGTTGGAGGATGTTCTTCTATGAAGTAGCAAACTTCAAGGGAGTGGGCATCGGAGCTATCTTAGTATCAGAAAAATCGGTCAACATTACCCGATATCCGCAAAACTCGGGTTCCCGTGCACCAACAATATGGTAGAATGTGAGGCCTGCATCTTGTGACTCAGGTTGGCCGTCGACATGAACATTCAGTAGTTGTTGGTAATTGGAGTTTAGCTTTATTGGTGCACTAGGTTCTAGGAGAATGGGCTACTAAGAATACCAAAATATTGCCATACTTGCATTGTGTACAAGAGCTGATCAATAGATTCACAAAGATAGAAATTCAAGCATGTTCCTAGGATTTAGAATGAATTTACAGACACATTAGCCAATGGTGATCCATTCCGGTGGTCTGATAAGTGTGAGGAGAGTTTTCAGAAGCTCAAGACTGCCTTGACCACAACTCTGATTCTAGTTTTACCTTTAGCATCGGGTTCATATATAGTATATTGTGATGCTTCTTGGATTGGTATTGGGTGTGTCTTGATGCAGGACGGTAGGGTGACTGTTTGTGCTTAACGCTAGTTGAATCCCCGTGAGAAGAACTACCTCGTTCATGACTTAGACTTGGCAGCTATTGTTCGTGCATTGATGATTTGGAGGCATTATATCTACAACGTGTCTTGTGAGGTATTTATAGTTCATCAAAGTCTACAGCACCTGTTTAAGCAAAAGGATCTAAATTTTAGGCAGCGAAGATGGCTAGAGCTGTTAAAAGACTATGATTTCACCATTGTTTATCATCCCGAGAAGACCAATGTGGTGGACGATGCCTTTAGTAGAATGGTGTTGAGTATGGGCAGCCTTACATATATTCTAGTTGGTGAGAGACTGCTAGCAGCAGATGTTTAGGTCTTGGCCAATTAGTTCGTGAGGTTAGACGTTTCGAAGCCTAGTCGGATTCTAGCTTGCGTGGTCTCTCGGCCTTCTTCATTTGAGTGCATTAGAGAGTATCAATATGACGACCCCCATTTGCTTGTCCTTAAGGACATGGTGCAGCACAGAGTTACCAAGGAGGTTTCTATTGGAGGTGATAGGGTGTTACAGACGCAGGGTCGCGTTGGTGTACCAAATGTGGACGGATTATGTAAGTTGATTCTTGAGGAGGCCCATAGTTTGAGGTATTATATTCATCAGGGTGCCGCGAAGATGTATTGGGACATGAGGTATAACTATTGGTGGAGAAGAATGAAGAATGATATAGTGGAGTATGTGGCTCGGTGCTTGAACTTTTAGCAGGTGAAGTACGAGCATCAGAGGCCGGGAGGTTTGTTTTAGAGACATGAGATTCCTGCGTGGAAATGGGAGAATGTTACCATGGACTTCGTTGTTGCGCTCCCATGGACTTTAAAGAATTTTGATGTTATTTGGGTGATTTTTGACCTGTTCACTAAGTCCGTACATTTCAATCCGATGGTGACTACCTATTCTTTAGAGTTGCTGGCTGAGATCTATATCTGCGAGATTGTTCTCCTTCTCAGTGTACAACTGTCTATTATTTTTTATCGAGGCACGCAATTCACATCATAATTTTGGGGAGCAGTGCAGTGAGAGTTGGGCATACAGGTTGAGTTGAGCACAGCATTCCATCCCTAGATGGACGGACAGTCCGTGCGCACCATTGTATTTTGGACGATATGCTACGCACTTGTTTTATGGATTTTGGGGGTTCTTGGGATCAGTTTCGACCACTTGTAGAGTTTGCCTACAACAACAGCTAACAATCGAGTATTCAGATGGCTCCTTATGAGGCCTTATATGGGAGGCGATGTTGTTCTCCAGTTGGTTGGTTTGGGCCAGGAGAGGCTAGGTTGTTGGGTACTGATTTTGTTTAGGATGCCATGGAGAAAAACAAATTGATTCAGGATCGTATGCACCGTGGCCTCTGCCCAGCCTAGCCAGCCTATGCACCTGCGGCCTCCTATCGCTTCTGCTACTTTGCACCTGCGGCCCCATTCTCGCATGTGCAATCACACCAGGCATCAGAATAATTCAGCCAAGTTCTAAGTCCAAATTTAATCTGAAATCAATTTGAATCTCATTCAAGGCCCTCGGGACCCCATCCAAACATACAAACACATCCTAAAACATGATACTAACTTAGTCGAAGCCTCAAATAACATGTTTTACACATAAGTCAACATCCAAAACCTATCAAACCAACTCCGATTAAACTCAAATTTGCGCACAAGTCGTAATTGACACAACGGACCTATTCCAACTTCCGAAACCAACTTCCAAGCCCGGTATCAACAAAGTCAACTCTCGGGCAAGTGTCGCAATCTTTCAAACCTTCAACTTTCCAACTTTCGCCATTTCAAGCCAAAACGACCTATGGATCTCCAAATCAATATCCGGACATACTCCTAAGACAAAAATCACCATACGGAGTTATTAGAACCCTAAAAACTCCATTCCAGAGTCGTTTACACATAAGTCAACATCCAAAAAATGCTTTCGACTTAAGCTTCCAAACTTGGGAGTAAGTGTCTTAATTCATTCTGAAACATCCCCGGAACCAAACCAACCACCTCGGAAAGTCACATAACCGTGAATGAATATAGAATAAGCGATAAATGGGGGAAAGGGGATACAATACTCAAAACAACCGGTCGAGCCGTTGCATTCTCCCCTTCTTAATCAAACGTTCATCCTCTAACGGGTCTAGAATCATACATGGAGTCTCAAATAGATATGGATAGATGCTCCGAATCTCCCTCTCTGTCTCCCTAGTAGCCTATTTGACTGTCTGGACTATCCACCGAACTTTCACTAAAACTATATTCTTTGATCAAAACTACAACTCACACTATGTCTACAGAGCATCTCATAGGTACAAAAGAGTACTATGATAGTGCTGAGAACAAGGCCCCAACTATACCTCAAACCCAATACATGAGACCCCGAAATGAAGTGGGCTCACCAAGTCTACTGGGAAGAGAGTGTACCGCTATCACTGATCAATGCCACCTGTTGTGGAACCACCTGCATCCATTAAAGATATAACGCCCTCGACAAAAAGGATGTTAGTATATATGGAATACTACTAGTATGTATAACTAAACACCCTCTCAATAGAATGAGTAATAATACAAGTAGGAACAATCATAAAATCAATGGAAGCTTCAAGAAATACCAAAACATCAAGTTAAGAACAAGATAAGTTTTCAAGTAAATTTCCATATTTTAGGTTGGGACAACTTTAGTAACGATATACCACCACTTACAATACCACCAAACTTTCAGCACGAAGTCCGATCACGACCCGATCGGCTAGGCCGTCTCATCCTAGACATCAACCACAATCACAATTTTAATTACAACTTCTAGCACAATCACCACCATGTGTGTGACATGGCATCCGATCACAACCCAATCGGCTAGGCCGTCTCACCACAATGTTGTGTGGATCGACATCATCCTTTCCTATCAATCATCTCGTCCCAATTAAGGAGAATAATCACAATCCACTCCTACACCGACACGTGTAGTTTCGGGGTTAGGTTATTTCAACCTACCCTTCTTCGGTGACTATTGATACTCCCAAAATGTTAATTACAAAAAAGGATTTTCAGCTCATTTCATAATTCTTTCACATCTTTTCATTTCATTGGCACTAGTCGCCACAATTGTAATATCATTCTTGGCACGTTGGCCATATTTCATATTTCATGCTCACCTTATTCACTTTCAAACATCATCATCATCATCAACAACAAGGCTTTTCAAATCAAGACTTTAAGTACATATGTAAGCAATTAAGAGTTTTAGGCAAATAGAGAGTTTTCACACAATTTGGCACAATAGCCTTTATTTGAACTTGACTTGAAGTCGTAATAGTTTTAATACATAGCCCATACTTTGAACACATCCTCAAATGATAACTCAATATGATAAAAGCATTGGAAAACATATTGAGTATATATCTTTCAACACAAGCTTATTCAGAATAGCCAATTTTATAACGAACAACTCGGGACTTGCATAAATTACATGAACACTATGGGATTCAATTCTAAGAGATGATTTAATCCAACATACCTCACTTTGAGCTTCCTTAAATTCCCTAAATCTTAGCAACTTCAAACTATTTAAAAACATAACAAAATTAAACCATAATTAGGAAGAAGTTCATGGTTCATCTCATTTGAGCATTTAATCAAACACTATGTGTGCAATTTAGCTACGAGGTTCTTCTACAAGATTTGCTCCACTCCGCAACACAATCTTTACCAATTTGAGCTCAAAAATCTTCCCACAAACCTTATTGGTACATGCATGTATAAATAATACTTTCACACCCAAGAATCATACTCCCAATCACCCATCTCCAACCAAAAACTCGAAATTGAAGACTAGGGTTAGAACCTTACCTCTTGGATGAAGATCTTATGAGCTTTCTTGTTGAATTTCAGGGCATGAGAAAGATTTCGATGAACAATAAGCTAGGTCTTCTCTTTCTCTCTCTAAGACACTCTCACCTCTCTCTAAAAATATTAGATTTGCCTCTTCAAAGTGACCCTTTAGGCGTATTTATCGAAATAGGGTCGGGTTATAAAATAAGAATTTTGGACGCTCCGATTCAAAATCTAAGATCACATAGTGGACCATAGGTTGTTTCAGGTTGGGTCTACAACAGGTCTGTGGTTCGCAAACCAGTTCTGCGGCCGCAGATTTGACCATAGAGTCACCCAACAAAATTCTTTACACAAAATATGCCACGGAAGTCTGGACCGCAGAATGGGTTTGCGATCGGATAATTGACTGCAAAATATCATCAAAATTTCGCCCAGTTCTCTGCTTCACTCTGTGGTGATTCTGCGGCCGCATTATTGGCCGTAGAGTTGCCCTATTCTGCAAAAACTTTTCTTTAACTCCCCAACACACTGTTCAACCCAAAAAGTCCGTATCGCGGCGAGCTTGCGAGTCGCAAAGAATCTCTACAATCATCAGCACATAAGTCTACCTCAGCAAAACGAAATCCTGGGTTTTAGGTAAAGACATTTACGGGGNGCGAGCTTGCGAGTCGCGAAGAAGCTCTACAATCATCAACACATAAGTCTACCTGAGCAAAATGAAATACCGGGTTTTAGGTAAAAACATTTACGTGGCCTTACATTCTCCCCCGTCTTAGGATCATTTGTCCTCGAATGAGGGTCAAAATCTGTCATTAGAATCCACTATGGCCCAACTATTATCTCACATACCAGTCATACCGGATATTGGCTAACTCCCAAAATTTGCAAAACTTTCGCCAGCGTTTCCCCTGTAACTGGGCCTATCAACCTTCTTGCGAATCCCAAAAACCAATCATAATTAAATATACATAATCCAATGATGCAATATAATATGAAACAACACCAACCACGACCTCATAAGCAATATATTACCAAAAAGGGAATACTCTGAGCATCAACTCTACAAGTGATACACAATCCATAGGAAAATATTTCATAGAAACGATTACATAGTTATTCTAACAAATGATGGTACTTCTTCTTCATCTCTTCCTCAGTCTCCCAAGTAGCCTCTTCAACCTATTGGTTTCGCCATAACACTTTCACGAAGGTAGTTTCTTTATTTCTTAGCTTTCGGACTTGCCTATCAAGAATGGCAACTGGAATTTCATCATAATCAGTTCTTCATTAACGTCAATAGTCTCAAACGGAACAATGAGTGTTGGGTCTCCAACTACTTTATTCAACATAGACACATTAAATGCCGAGCGCACTAATAACATCTTATGGGTAACTCAAGTTTGTACGCCACTTGACCAATCCTCTAAATGATTCTTTACAGTCCGATATGCCTTGGACTCAATTTCCCTTTCCTACCAAACCGCATTATACCCTTCAGGAGGAAACCTTCAAGAATACTCAATTATCTTCTTTGAAATACAAGTCCCTACTACGAACATTCGAATAGGACTTCTGACGACACTGAGCAGTTTTCAATAGCTCCTTAATGATCTTAACCTTCTCCATAGCCTGATGCATGAGGTTTAGTATCATCAACATATAAGTCTACCTTAGCACCCCGAAATCCCGGGTTGTAGGTAAAAACATTTAAAGGGCCTTACATTGCCCTGCTTCACATGTCCAAAAATGAGAGAAAACTCGAAGCCCTCATTTAAATCATTCTGTCATGGCATCTCGCATCTGCAGACTCATAATCTGCACCTACTGTTCTACTTTTGCAAAAACTCCTTTGCTTTTACAAAGTCCACTAGAAATCCGACCCTCCACTTATACGGCCCAATCCTATTTTTGTAGTCTATCTTGCTCTTCTGCGCATCCTGATCTGTGAAATACATGCGCATCTGAGGTCCCCAGTCCTTGCACTCAAAATCCGCTTCTGTGGAAACTCTTGCGCACATACGGTCCCGCAGATGCACCTCGCACCTGCGACCATTGCCCAATCTAGCCAGCCTCCGCACCTGCGGCCTCCTATCGCTTCTACGACTTCATACCTGCGGCCCCATTCTCGTAGGTGTGATCACACCAGACATCAAAAATATTCAGCCAAGTTCCAAGTCCAAAACCAATCAAAAATCAATCTGAACCTCATCCAAGGCTTACGGGACCCATCCTAATATACCAACACATCCTAAAACATGATACAAACTTAGTCAAAGCATCAAATCAGGTCAAGCAACATCAAAAATACGAATCGCACCCGAATTCAAGCCTAACGAAACTAATAGATTTCCAACGTCTAAAACCAATATCGAAACCTATCAAACCAACTCCTATTGATCTCAAATTTTGCACACAAGCCGTAAATGACACAATGAACTTACTTCAACTTCTAAAACTAAAATTCTAACCCAGTATCGACAAAGTCAACTCCCGCTCAAACTTCTCAACCTTCTAAACCTTCAACTTTTGCCAATTCAAGCCAAAATGACCTACGGACCTCCAAATCAATATCCAGACATACTTCTATGTCCAAAATCACCGTATAGAGCTATCAGAACCATACAAATGCAATTTTGGAGTCGTTTATACATTAGTCAACATCCAGCAAACTCTTTCGACTTAAGCTTCCAACCTTGGGACTAAGTATCCCAATTCATTCCGAAATAGCCCCGGAATAAACCAACTACCTCGACAGGTCACATAATCACAAATGCATATAGAATAAGCAATAAATGAGGGAGCATCACTACAATACTCAAAATGACTGGCCAGGTCGTTACATGGGGCTGGGGCATATGATAGAGTAGAGAGTAAAAGAGGAAAGGGGCCTGCTGGTGAATGAGGGAAATTAATTAGGGTTTGGGTAATTGAGGGATGATCTCTAGGGTTAATGGTGGGGGATGAAATCTGGGCCGTCGGATCATTAGATCAGTGACCCCGATAAATTGGGGACTTAAATTTTTTAAGAATATATTTATGGAAAATACAGAAACCATTGGATCTGTGTGATCCAACGGTGATGATAAAATCTGACGAGAAGTTTAAATAAAAATAAAAATGGGGATAAAATGTGGACCATTGATGGCCGAAACTGTTTTGTGCTTGTTTTGTGAGTGTGGGAGATGATCTATGTGGAATGATTTGATTGGCTTAGAGAGTAGTTCATGGATTGCCAACATGGGTTGGATCAGGTCGTTTGGACTGGGTTAGGTGGGGGGAATTGGGCAAAATCTTTGACTGGTTTTAGTTTTATAGATATCAATTTTTATTTAATTGTGTAATTACAATTATAACCATTTAGTCTTTAATGCTTTAAAATTAATCAATTCTAATAAAATGTGATAGAAAATATACTCATCAAATACACCACTAATTACTTATTAAAAACTTTATTTTCTAAATTGGAAAACTATTTTTGGATTAATTCAGATAATAAATGAGTTAATTAAGATCCAAAGGTTAATTTGTTAAAATAATTGTAAAACTCATGTTTCATAATATAGAGGTTATTTTAATTATTCGTTTAGCATATTATACTACTAGACAAGCTGCCTAGTAGCTATATTTTTAATAATAAAAAGAAAAGCCACAAAGTAAGAGTACAAGCAAGAGGGCCAAAAGCTACAGTAGTGTTGCCTCTATGCCTTGGCTACATAATCATCCATGTTCGCCTCCATTGCCTTATGATGGCAGACTCATGATGAGGCGAATGTTGTGGCTACCGACATAGTCTCACTAGGGCGAATGATCTCATGGCTGTTTGGATATTTCCCAAAGGCATAGGGCATATAGCAAACACTTACTGAGCTAGATATTGGTGCAGACCTTATCTCTCCAATCTCATTCTCTTGTTTCGGGTGTTATCTATATTTATCTTACAGCTGCAATGATATTGGTGCAGACCTTATCTCTCCAATCTCATTCTCTAGTTTCCTGTAAATTTACAAAGGCATTAGATTCATTGAATGAACAGCCTCATCTACCAACAAGCATGTAAAAAATAAGAACTAGAAAGAACTAAGTACTCTATGACCATCATAGAGTTTATAGCACGCTCTTTCATGATATTACATATGGTGATGCTAATAAAATGGAAAAATATAATGATGTAGAAATAAGAGTCTTGCCTTTTCTTCTCTAATCTTGTGAACTCTTCAGCTTGTAGAACCTTGTCTTCTTCATCAACCCTTTTCAAAATGTCTTCAAACTTTATCATTTCTTCTTGGATCGATTGGACTTATTGGACCTTGTGGAGGTGGTAGGGGCAGCCACCTTTTGCTTTGCAACCCTCATCGGAAGTTGCCTAATGGAAGCCCCCTGTGTCACCTTACCATTCGAACTATGTTGGCTCTAATGTGTCTTCTTCTTACTTTTGTTGGAACTACTTCTCAAGTGTCTAGGAGAATGATCTCCTTCCCTAGCTATATTGGGAAATGATTCATCTAGAAGTTCTTCCTCTTACCCTTCTTCATAGAAGTCTTAGCTTATATCTGCACCAAATGCTTCAATAGGATTGTATCCGGGCACTAGTGCTCCTTGCTCGTTCTGCAGATTGTCAAGAGATCTCAAGGTGTCCATATCATGAGAAACCAGAGCATAAAGGATATTTGTAGCTGTCAAATTGTATTTTGCAGCCATTGCATTGGTACTTCTAGTAGCTGCAGCCTTGTGCATCGTCAAAATTTTGATCTCCTTCGAAGCTGCTGCATTATTGAGTTTTTGTTGCTGCCCGGAAGGTACAAAAACAACAATATTTGGACTCAAACCTCTCTTCTTTGGCACACTATCTGTAGAATTAGAAACCTGTTCGCTTTGCACCTTTGATGCCTCATCCTTTGATGGAGGAGTTGGTAAAAATTGAGCTGCCTCATCGTCACTCTCATCTTGGATGCTATCTGCATAATCTTCTTCCTCCTCTTCAACTTTCTCAGCCCAAGTATTGCGATTAACAATAATATCACTTGTCGTACCTTGTAGGTCCTTAGAGCTAGTCATCTCATTTGTAGAATTTGATTGTGAAAGTGATGCCATACCTTTCTCCACATGTTGTTTTTTTCCTATAGATATCAATTGCTGCCCCGAATCACTCCATAGATTATGAAGGAACCTCATGAACCGACGTATTCATTGTAACCAATGGAGCCTTAATCATTGGAGTTGTATTCATCAACATAGTTGCCTAGACATCCTTCACCATTTTAGATAAATCTGGATTGGAGATGTGGAGAGTTAGTGTAGCCGCAGTAGGTACTTCACTTGCCTCACCAGTGTGATCATCAATAGTTACGATCTGAAGTCGAGCATCTATGCCATTTGAATATTTCTACTACTTTTCGTATACTGTAGAGCTGGTTTTTCTAGCTACTGATCTTGCCTCACAATCCACATGTTGCAAATCCTTCCCAATTTGCTTTTCTGCACTATCATACTCATTAACCAATGCATCAAAAGAGTTTGAGACCACAATATTCTAAGTTTCTAAAATCTGATTTTTATAGAATTAAGTTTGCTTGGTGATAGATTGACCACTGCCCAAGATTGATCAGCTGCAATTTTGTTCGATTGCCTAGCTTTTTCCAATACCTCCCTAACACCTAAAGCATCTGCACTATCTAAGGCAATTACACCTTCAAAACCATGCCCCTCATCATGTACAGCAGTAGCACCTGCTGGTTTGTCGCGACCAGCAGTAATTTGTTTTGTAGCTGTCTTTTTACCAGATATTGTAGTCCAGCCTTCCTCCATATTTTCCTACTTGTTATTGCCCAAATCATAGGCATTCAGTTTATCAATAGTTCCATTAACCTTCCTAGTAGAATCAACATTGCTATTGGAATTACCAGCTACTTGAATACCTTCCTGTCCAGTATTTTTGCCTTCCTATTGCATCAAAACTCTAGAATGCATCTTAGCCTCTATTTCCTTAATGTTGTATGATTGCCCAGCTTCAGCATGTACTTTGTTAAGTGCATTTGATCTATCAACGGCCACTTCCAAAGCATCAATAGTGAAAAGCACCTGCTCACCAGATTTACCAGCTGTTTTCAATGCAACATCAGCCTTATAATTTGATCCCACAGTAACCTGGTCTTGCTCATTATGTCCAACTGCTGTAGTATAGGCCTTAGACACCTTCACCTCTCCATCAGTCACACATGCAATAGCACCCTCGACTTGAGCATCACAATAGTTTTATTTTGTAAAGAAGCACACATAGCTTGGTAAATCATCGCTAAAGCAGTAGCAGCAGGGATATCACTAGGGAGTTTAGCTTTCTTAGCAATTTTCTGTTGATCCCTACTCACTTGCCCAGTTTCTAGAGCATCAATCTTACCAATCATAACTCCTTGCTCCACACCTTGTTGTTTATTATTACTAGTATCTCGATTCAAAATAGCACCACTACCAAAAGCACCATCAGCCTGTACGACACCAATAGTCCTATTCAAAGTAGGATTAGAGTTAACCTTTTTCTTTATTGATCCTGCCTCCTACTCGTGTGCTAACCTATCAAGTGTACCATCACCTAGCACATTTGTAGGTTTTGAAAGAGAAAGCTTTTATTGTTTCATGGAATTAAAAAAATCTCTTGCATCACCCTGCAATGGTTTTACAGCTTGATCAGCTTCTTTAACTGTTTCATCCCCAACTTGAGCAGATTGCATCTTTCCTTTTAGCAAACAACATGGAACTTCTTCATGTACTTGATGATTATAGTGGCAGTAATACGCAGGCAAATTATCATAGACAATTGTTTGGAACTCTTCAATAATCTTTCCAATTGTGGAATCAAGGTATTGAAGCCTCGCCTTCCCTGGATGTTTGTCCAGCAAATCCAAGATCACCTTCACCCTCGCTGTGCTCGGACGCGAACAAACTTGTGTGGCCTTATCAATGGCAATTGTCCGACCAATTGCTGCTATGATGGACATTAACGGTTTGCTTGCAAACAAGTCAGGTGACAGATTTGGAAGTTAAATCCAAGTTGCTGCCTTAGATGTTTCCTCCTTAGGACTATATCCAACACTCCAGGGAAAAATTCTAAATTGGTGTTCCTTCCTTGCATGTTGAAAGTAATTAACAGCTCGTGATAATGAACAAACAAAATTTTCATATTGATCACAACGCATTAATATTTGTCGTTGAGAAAGTAAACCTAAAACACAATGACCTTTAATACCTATAATTTTCGGCAGTAAACTTCTTAACACCTGCAAATCTGGTGCACCAAAAGATAGCTTGATTACAATAGCTTTGTTTAATCCTTCCTTATTTGCAATTTGTTCTCGTTCATCCAAAGTAAATTGTAGTGTAGGAATTCCATGGACAAGAACCGTAGGTTTTAGTTGAACTGTTGTGATAGGTGCCACTATTTGCTGGATATTTACGCGCACTGCATATGTGAGGTTGTTACTAGATTTGTAATAGCTTCCTTAGGGTTTTGGATTGGCTCTCCCATAGCCAAAGGCTGGGGAGAGATCGCGGCAGCCATGACTGTTCAAATCTCCATGAAGTCGAGAGAGCGTTTTCACGTGCGAAAATTGTTTTTTCGTTTTGGTTTGGGGTTTTTTTAATAGCAAATCCCGGTTATTATAATTATTTTAAAATAGTAAATGTAATTTATTTTTGTAAACATTTAACATTGATTTATTTATTTAGCACTATTAACTACCTATTTGTGTCATATTTGTATAAAATAAGTATTATTAATTAGAAACTATTTTCAATATATTTATTGCAAATCATTAAGTAAAAATAATTTAATTTTAAAAGAGAGGTTCAAAAATTGTCATCAACAGCTGTCCCTCTTTGGTTGGAGACGATGAAAGAGTTTTCGGGCAAAGAAATTGAAACAAGGCCAATTTTGTCCCGACTTTAAGCATGCATTGGAGGAACGACATATGAATTTGAGGATTATTATGAGTTGTGGGAATTAGGGACGATTCAAGGGGAAATTTGGGAAATTGGGGCTAAATTCTGGCTTTGCATTGCTTACATACCTCGGGCTTAACGAGGATCAGGGCTCACTAGCTTGGTTTACTGCTTAGAAGAAGTCTACATCGTGGTGTTTGATCCTGTAAAAGCAAAGTACACACATACCCATATATCATAATGCAAATATGTTAAGATATGATGTAAATGATGCATGATTGAATGATTCTTGGCTGCCGGCTAGCCGTTATTTGGGATCGGGGTGATGGAATATTTGAATCTGAGGTCTCCAAGCTTTGGAGGATTATTTGAGATGCCGGGATGGGCCTTTGAATTTGACTTGATTGTTAATCGAGCTATGTACCA
>AWOL01S0002677.1:75563-96031 GCA_000715115.1 Nicotiana otophora | reverse complement strand
GGGGGGGGGGGGGGGGGGCTAAAGCAAGTGCTACTTATTAGGTAATTATATGTAAACTTGTTTTATAATAATTAATTGATAATTAACATGGTAAAAATAAGTAACTTGTAATCACAAATTAAATTTTCGAACAATGTAAATTCTTTGTTTTCCACATATGGTGTATATAACATCAAATTAAAAACTAAAAATTAGATAATGATAAAGCAGCTTGTAATTGAGTGATAAATTGATCGGTGACAATAAACATTAGACATCCTTTGAAATGTCAATTAAAATTCTCCCTCAGATCTAAATATTTTCATTTGATTAGTTAAACATGAGCAAAATTGTAACGACCCGACTTGTCATTTTAAGAATTAACGTCTCGTTCAGTGACTTAAGGTCTCGGGCAGATTCACAATATGTATTATGACCCGCGGGTGTGGTCGAATTTGAATTACTGAAGATTCAGAATTAAATTAAAAGAATAATCCTTATTTAGAAGCTTAAATATAAAAAATTGACCGGAGAGTTGACGTTTGAGCAAACGGCTCCATAATAGAATTTTGATGATGTCAATAGCTCTGTATATTGATTATGGACTTAGAAGCATGCCCGAAAAATTATTTGGAGGTCTGTTGTAGAGTTAGGCTTGAAATGGCGAAAGATGAATTTTTGGGAAGTTTGACTGGAGGGTTAACTTTTTGATATCGGGGTCGCCGATTCTGGAAATTGGAATAGCTTCGTTGTGCCATTTCTGACTTGTATGCAAAATTTGAGGTCATTCGGACGTGGTTTGGGAGGTTTCGGCCGTTTGTGGAATTCAAATATTTCTAAGTTCATTAGACTTGAATCCATATGTAATTCGTGTCTTTGGTGTTGTTGAAGGTGATGTGAAGGTTCGACTAAGTTCGTATGATATTATGGGACGCGTTGGTATGTTTGGTTGAGGTCCCGAGGGCCTCGGGTGTGTTTCGGATCATTTTGGGCTACTTTGGATGCTGATTTTCTGATATCTGGTGTTGTTCTTCGCGTTCGAGAGGAGCCTCTCGCGTTCGCGAAGAAGGATTTGGCTTCTGGAATTTTGTTCTTCGCGTTCACGAAGAAGGAAATCTCAGTTGCAATGATCTGACTTTGGAGGCTCATATCTCGCAATCTATAAAGAATTTAGAGATAATCCAAAAATGACAGTTGTAGCCTTTGTGTTTAGTTTTCATAAAGGTAAACCATTTGTCATTTGTAGTTGTGTACTAAAAGTTATGGTAAATAAACTACAAGCTATTTGGGAAGAGTTTGGAAATCTCTGTTGCACGGGGCTAATTGTAGAAGCTTATATCTCACAATTTATAAGGAATGAGAAGATGAACAACAATTAAAGTTATAGCCCTTAGAGTCTAGTTTTCATAAAGTTAAACCATTTGTCATTTGGAGTTTTGTACAAAGAGTTATGACCATTAGACTAGAGGCTGTCTGTGAAGAGTTTGAAAATGGTTGTTGGAGAATTTGTTCATCGCGAACGCGAGGGAAGGGTCGCGAACGCGAAGAACAAATCCCTGGGCAGCAGAATAAAGTCCAAATTCGTCTCATTCTTCCATTTTTGGACCAAGAAAGCTCACGTGAGGCGATTTTTCGTGAGTGTTTCAAGAAACATATTGTGGTAAGAATTTCTAACTTGATTTTGGTTAATTAACATGAATCTATTATTGTTTTTATCACTAAATTAGTGAATTGGGTTGAAAATGGTAGACCTCTAGACTTTAATTTAAGATTTGAAGGGCAATCCATTATCGAAATTTGATAATTTTGGTATGGTTGAACTCGTATCGGAATGGGTGTTCGGATTTCGTAAAACTTTTGTCGGGTTCCGAGGGGCAGGCCCCACGCTGACTTTTTAGAATAAAATTTTAAGTTGGTGTTTTATTATACGGAATTGTTTCCGATAAATATTAATGAAGTGGTACAATTAATTTGGATAGATTTGAGCTGTCCGGAGGTCCATTCAAGCAAGAAGGCGATTTTGGAATATCGGCATAACTTCAATAAGATAAGTGTCTTGCTTAACCTCGAGTGGGGGAATTACCCCTTATGCATCGAGTCTTATGTGTCATTTGTGAAATGTGAAAAGCCGTGTACACGAGGTGACGAGTACGTACTCGCGCTTATATATACAAATTTTATTGGTTTAAAGTTTTAGGCATTCTTAAGTATTAAATTAGATAATTGTTAGCATTAGTAAATCCTTGAATTATCACGCATTGTTCCTTAATTGTCAAGTTTGTATTTTATATAATAATTTGGTGTTATTGTCACTTCGATTTTATGTGAATTCAGTGTGTTTGTTGACTTGATATTTTTCTTGGAATTAAATTCATGATGGAATCCTTATATGCAAATATTTATTAAATAAGTTTAAATTGAGGAGTTAATATAATTATCAAAAATTTGGATTAATGAAGGTGTTGCCTTATACTGAGTAATTTGCACCTTTGTTGATTGTTTTGAGGTTTATTATATGTTGTGTGGAGCCTTGGGCTATTTGTTGAGAAATTTATTGATTCTGTTACATATTTGAAATTTGGTTGCAGTCAGTGGACAATTGTGGTATGAATTGTTGTATCGTGTTGTGGTTTAAACACTCTCCTTGATGTTATTTATGCTTCCTACCTTGCTTGTTAATGCTATGCATGTGCTTGGTAAGGAAGAGTGTAAAGCACGAAGGGTGATGTTGTGCCATTTGAGAGTGTAAATCACGAAGGGTGATGTCGTGCCATTTGAAAGTGTAAAGCACGAAGGGTGATGCCATGCCATTTGAGAGTGTAAAGCACAAAGGGTGATGCCGTGCCATTGAGAGTGTATAGTACGAAGGGTGATGCCATGCTATTTTATTTATATTATCAGGTGAGGACGAGGGTAAAAGCACGAAGGGTGATGTCGTGCAATTATTTTTTGATATTATCATATATTCATGGCACGAAGGGTGTTTCCGTGCAGGCGAAGACGACAGACATACATTACATTGTGATATCGTTTTGTTATGTATACATTCATGCCTTTATCTTGAGATGTTATCGTGTACCTATGTTTTCTATGTGACTTGTACTTGTTGTTGCTTCCTGTGTGCCTCCACTTTATTTCTTTTATTGTTATTGACATTTCTCCCACCTAGTTGGTACTGTTATATATATATGCACGGTGAGAAAGATATAAATGCACGAAAGGTGATGCCGTGCAATTGATTTGAACTACATATATATATTGGGTGAGAATGAGACAAGTGCACAAAGGTATTACCATGCCATTTGATGTGATATGTTGAATATATTTCTCATGACAAGAAAGTTAAATGAGGTGTCACATGGTGACTTTTATTTGAAAGAACTATATATATTAGAAATATATTTATTTGAAATAATTATTTTAGAAGAATATTTACTTGAAAGAATTATATATATTAGAAAGATATTTTATTTGAAAGAATTATATTAGAAAGATATTTATTTGAAAGAATTATACTCGAAAGATATTTATGTGAAAGAATTTTAATGGAAGGATATTTATTTGAAGAAAATATATTCAAAATATATTTATTGAAAATGAATATATTCTAGAGACTTTTATTGAATAACTTATAGGTAAAATATGTATATTGAAGGGACTTGATTAATTAGTTGTACCTGTGTTTATTATTCATTTGAGTAATATTTATGGTGTTCCTGTTGCTTTGCTGTTTAAATCAGTAGTTGATTGGTGTTGCTATTACTGCTATTTATTTTCTATTATTTTGTATCTCATATTGCACAGGTTATTAGACTAGTGAGTGTCGTGACTGTACCTCGTCACTACTCCACTGAGGTTAGTCTTGATACTTACTGGGTACCGACTGTGGTGTACTCATACTACACTTCTGCACATATTTTTGCAGAGCCATGTATTGGAGATATCGGACTTGGGAAGAGTGAAGCGGGATCGTAAGGATTCAAGGTAGAGCTACTTGGTCGCCGCAGTCCCTTGGAGTCTTTCTATTTTATTGTACTGTTGATTTCTTATTCGATTATTACTGTATATTCGATCCTCGAGATAACTTCATGTATTCAGTTAGAGTTCGTGACTCAGTACTACCAGTATTGGGAGGCTGTTATATTCATATTTGTTCCGTTGTTAGTTTCTATTTTTACAAAAATGGCTTGAATTGTAATTAAAATCGGCTTACTTAGTCTAAGAGACTAAGTGCCATCACGACGCCTGGGGTGGGATTTTGGGTCGTGACAAGTTGGTATCAGAGCTCTAGGTTCATAGGTTCTACGAGTCACGAACGAGTTTAGTAGAGTCTTGCAGATCGGTACGGAGACGCCTGTACCTATCTTCGAGAGGCTACAGAGCTAGTAGGAAGAATTCACTTCTTTCATTCCTTATTGTGCGGCATTTATTCAGCTTGAACCATATATCTTATGTTCTTTTGCATTCACTCGTGTATGAAATTACGCACTCGGTATCGACTATGCGCCAACGGTTTGTGATACTACAGAGGGGTTATAAGGGTGCCAGGTTTGTTCAACCATTGTTACAACGTGTCATCCAGATCGAGGATACGAAAGTATTTAGAGATCATTCAGTTGTGCACATGGGGGTGCAGCAGGTTCTGACATCTGGTTGATAAGTATGATCTTAAGAATGTTTAATTAATTGCCTAATCGTCATAATCGTGGTAGGGTCACGAGGTGGATGTAGATATGAAGATAGTTGGTGGTATTAGAGACTATGTAGTTCGTATGGGATTTCTATTTAGCGAAGGGTACATACTGGCAGCCAAGGCACTGGAGAAAGTGAGTTTAACTGTCACGCGGGTGACATGCGCCAAATAAATGGCTTGAGGTATATTATGACCGGTGAAGGTTAGTATTGTGGATCATCGACATGTGTCCTATGGCTTCGCGCCAAGTGAGGGGAGTCCACTATCAACTATCAGATTGCGGGGTCATGTGTTATATCAGTTTTGGCCTGAGATGTATTTACGTGGTAATGAAAGGTTCTCCAAAACTTGTATATGATTAAGGGGTGAGATTTGTATGGGATGATGCTGGGGCTTGCGGTTAATAATTCTACATTTCAGTACCAGCGGGGTCACAACAATAATTTCAAAATATCCGGGGTGCTACAGTAAGTTCTTTTAATGCACCATCGGCACGTAGTTCTTACAGTGGTTATTCCAGTTAATACTCCACATGCATGGTCAGTTAGAGGTGGAGGACAGGTGGATAGAGGACGCCTAAGAGGTGGAGGCTCGACCCATTGATATAATCGCTATGATTTTGGCTGAGTCCGATACACCAGATGGTGTCGTTACAGGTACGATCTTGATTCTGTTATAAAAGGATATTTTCCCTTAGTTTAATTCGGTTCTGAATATTGAGGTGAGTCCTCTTATTATGCTCCGCTTTTGGGTGAGCTTCGTAATTGTGTGATCCACTTATATGTTTATCCATGTTGGGAGATTTGAAGATGTGAGCCCGTGTCTGTCATTTTTATTTTTGTGCACCATTGAGGGCTATAGTCCAAAAGTAATTTTTATTATTCACTAGAGTGGGTTTTATGTGTTTCGAAATAATTGATTCCAATTTTTTTTTTATGAATTTTGTGCCCTACCTGTATGAGGGTTCATTATGTGTTTACGAAATTTATTGAAAAGGAAGAAAGGAAATTGAAAATGTCAATTGGCACAATGTGCAAAATACTTATGATTTGGAGTTGAGGACTAGATCCTCGTATTTTTATATGATGTGAAATATTTAAACCGAGTTACGAGCTGCGGTGGAAGTTATATAAGGACGAGGTCCTTGTGGTGAAATATTTATGATTTAAATTCTCCCTTTGTGAAGTTTAATTTATACTATAGTACTAATAGGGAGTTATGCCTGATAGGCTTATGTGTTTCTGTGCCATAATTGTGCTGTAATTATTGAGTTTTAGCCTACAAGGTGAGTGCCCAGGTGACTTGTTAAGTCGGGTAAATAGTTATGAGGTCTTCATTCCTCACATTTTGTTGTCAGTATTGTAAAAATTCGAAATGAGGTTTTGGTTAATATGAGGTTAAATGGCGATGTTGTAATCGATTATGAACAACTATTAAAACCAAAGATGTGGTGATGGACATACATATAATGTGCTTCATATCTTGATATCATTATGATAATGCGGTGTTGGTAATGCTAAGATTAGTGTTATTGATATATACATTATGGTGCTTTGTTGGGTTGTGGATGTGTTGTTAGTAGTTGTTTTGGTGTTACTCTGGCAGGTGGATAGGCCCCATTTACAGGAGAGACTCTACCGAAATTTTTGTAAAATTTGGGACTTAGTAAAATTTGGGGGATTGAGACGTGCGAAAGAAGAGATAAGTTATGTTATGTGTTTGAGAGCGGTAACTACTTCTCATTCAAGGGCGAATGATCCTAAGTGGGGGAGAATGTAACATCCCGAAAAAATTTTGAAGTACTTCAACACTATCAAGAAAATTGATGTGTGCGTAGGCACGAGTTTCTATAGCCAGTTGAGACTAATACCGTGCATTGTTGTGAAAATCAGGCGTTTTGGAAATGTTTGGAGTGTAAGAAATTGGTCTTAAAGTTTACAAATGTGTATAAAAGAAATAATCTCAATTGAGATGGTGTCGTCAGGCTTATCTCAAATATGGTAATGTGGGATCAACCGGGAGTATATGTGTAAAAGTACAATCATCAATTTGGTAACCTCAAAATACGTCTTAGCACGTTCGAGGACGAACGTTTGTTTAAGAGGTGGAGAATGTAACGATCCGACTTGTCGTTTTAAGAATTAACGCCTCGTTCAGTGACTTAAGGTATCGAGCAGATTCGCAATATGTATTATGACCCCCGGGTGTGGTCGAGCTTGAATTACTGAAGATTTAGAATTAAATTAAAAGAACAATCCTTATTTAGAAGCTTAAATGTAAAGAGTTGACCGGAGAGTTGACTTTTGAGCAAACGACTCCATAATAGAATTTTGATGATGTCAATAGCTCTGTATGGTGATTATGGACAAAAAATTATTTGGAGGTCTGTAGTGGAATTAGGCTTGAAATGGTGAAAGATGAATTTTTGGGAAGTTTGACCGGAGGATTGACTTTTTGATATCGGGGCCAGAATCCGATTCTGGAAATTGGAATAGCTTCGTTGTGCCATTTCTGACTTGTGTGCAAAATTTGAGGTCATTTGGACGTGGTTTGGGAGGTTTCGGTGCCGTTTGTGGAATTTGAAATTTTTTAAGTTCATTAGACTTGAATCTGTGTGTAAATTATGTCTTTGGTGTTGTTGAAGATGATTTGAAGGTTTGACTAAGTTCGTATGATGTTATGGGACGCGTTGGTATGTTTGGTTGAGGTCCCGAGGGCCTCGGGTGTGTTTCAGGTGTATTTTGGATCAGTTTGGTGTGCTTTGGATGCTGATTTTCTGATATCAAGTGTTGTTCTTCGCGTTCGCGAGTAGCCTCTCGTGTTTGCGAAGAAGGATTTGGCTTCTGGAATTTTGTTCTTCGTGTTCGCGAAGAAGGAAATCTCAGTTGCAAAGGTTTGACTTTGGAGGCTCATATCTCGCAATCTATAAGTAATTTGGAGATAATCCAAAAATAAAAGTTGTAGTATTTTGTGTCTAGTTTGCAGAATGGTAAACCATTTATCATTTGGAGTTGTGTACCAAAAGTTATGGTAGATAAACTATAGGCTATCTGGGAAGAGTTTGGAAATCTCTATTGCACAGGGTTGACTTTGGAAGCTTATATCTCGCAATCTATAAGGAATGAGAAGATGAGCAACAAATGAAATCTTTGAGTCTAATTTTCATAAAGTTAAACCATTTGTCATTTGGAGTTGTGTATAAAGAGTTATGACCATTATACTAGAAGCTATATGAGAAGGGTTTGATAATGGTTGTTGGAGAATTTGTTCATCGCGAACGCGAGGGAAGGGTCGCGAACACGAAGAACAAATCCATGGGCAGCAGAATAAAGTCCAGATTCGTCTCATTCTTTTATTTGTGGACCAAGTAAGCTCGGGTGAGGCGAGTTTTCGAGAGTTTTTCAAGGAAAACATTGGAGTAAGAATTCCTAACATGATTTTGGTTAAATTACATGAATCTATTTTTTTTTATCACTAAATTAGTGAATTGGGTTGAAAATGGTAGAAATCCTCTAGACTTTAATTTAAGATTTGAAAGGCAATCCATTATCGGAATTTGATAATTTTGGTATAGTTGAACTGATATCGGAATGGGTATTCGGATTTCGTAAAAATTTTGTCGAGTTCCGAGGGGAGGGCCCCACGCTGACTTTTTAGAATAAAATTTTAAGTTGGTGTTTTATTATCCAGAATTATTTTTGATGCATTTTAATGAAGTGGTACAATTAATTTGGATAGATTTGGGCTGTCCGGAGGTCAATTCAAGCAAGAAGGCGATTTTTGAAATATCGGCATAACTTCAATAAGGTAAGTATCTTGCTTAACCTAGAGTGGGGGAATTACCCCTTATGCATCGAGTCTTATGTGCCATTTGTGAAATGTGAAAATCTGTGTACGCGAGGTGACGAGTACATACTCGGGCTTATATGTGCAAATTTTATTGGTTTAAGGTTTTAGGCATTCTTAAGTATTAAATTAGATAATTGTTAGCATTAGTAAATCCTTGAATTATAATGCCTTGTTCCTTAATTATCAAGGTTGTATTTTATATAATAATTTGGCGTTATTGTCACTTGGATTTTATATGAATTCAATGTGTTTGTTGACTTGATATTTTTCTTGGAATTAAATTCATGATGGAATCCTTATCTGCAAATATTTATTAAATAAGTTTAAATTGAGGAGTTAATATAATTATCAAGAATTTGGATTAATGAAGGTGTTGCCTTATACTGAGTATTTTTAACCTCTGTTGATTGTTTTGAGGTTTATTATATATTGTGTGGAGCCTTGGGTTATTTATTGAGAAATGTATTGATTCTGTTACATATTTGGAATATTGTTGCGGTCAGTGGAAAATTGTGATATGAATTGTTGTATCGTGTTGTGGTTTAAACACTCTCCTTGATGTTATTTATGCTTACTACCTTGCTTGTTAATGCTATACATGTGCTTGGTAAGGAAGAGTGTAAAGCACGAAGGGTGATGTCGTGTCATTTGAGAGTGTAAAGCACGAAGGGTGATGTCGTGCTATTTGAGAGTGTAAAGCACGAAGGGTGATGCCGTACCATTTGAAAGTATAAAGCACTAAGGGTGATGCCGTGCCATTGAGAGTGTAAAGCACGAAGGGTGATGCCGTGCTATTTCATTTATATTATCAGGTGAGGACGAGGGTAAAAGAACGAAGAGTGATGTAGTGCAATTATTGTTTTATATTATCATATATTCATGGCACGAAGGGTGTTTCCGTGCAGATGAGGACGAGAGACATACATTACATTGTGATATCGTTTTATTGTGTATACATTCATACCTTTATCTTGAGATGTTATCGTGTACCTATATTATCTATGTGACTTGTACTCGTTGTTGCTTCCTGTGTGCCTCTACTTTATTTCTTTTATTGTTATTGACATTTCTCCTACCTAGTTGGTACTGTTATATGTATGCACGGTGAGAAAGATATAAATGCATGAAGGGTGATGTCGTGCAATTGATTTGATCTACATATATATATTGGGTGAGAATGAGACAAGTGCACGAAGGTATTGCCGTGCCATTTGATGTGATTTGTTGAATATATTTCTCACGCCAGGAAAGTTAAATGAGGTGTCACATGGTGACTTTTATTTGAAAGAACTATATATATTAGAAAGACAATTTATTTGAAAGAATTATTTTAGAAGAATATTTACTTGAAGGAATTATATATATTAGAAAGATATTTTATTTGAAAGAATTATATTAGAAAGATATTTACTTGAAAGAATTATACTCGAAAGATATTTATGTGAAAACATTTTAATGGAAGGATATTTATTTGAAGAAAATATATTCAAAATATATTTATTGAAAATGATTATATTCTAGAGACTTTTATTGAAAAACTTATAGGTAAAATATGTATATTGAAGGGACTTGATTAATTAGTTGTACCTGTGTTTATTATTCATTTGAGTAATATTTATGGTGTTCCTGTTGCTTTGCTGTTTAAATCACTAGTTGATTGGTGTTGCTATTACTGCTATTTACTTTCTATTATTTTGTATCTCATATTGCACAGGTTATTAGACTAGTGAGTGTCTTGACTGTACCTCGTCACTACTCCACTGAGGTTAGTCTTGATACTTACTGGGTACCGACTGTGGTGTACTCATACTACACTTCTGCACATATTTTTGCAGAGCCAGGTATTGGAGATATCGGACTTGGGAAGAGTGAAGCTGGATCGTAAGGATTCAAGGTAGAGCTACTTGGTCGTCGCAGTCCCTTGGAGTCTTTCCATTTAATTGTACTGTTGATTTCTTATTCGATTATTACTGTATATTCGATCCTCGAGATAACTTCATGTATTCAGTTAGAGTTCGTGACTCAGTACTACCAGTCTTGGGAGGTTGTTATATTCATATTTGTTCTGATGTTAGTTTCTATTTTTTCAAAAAAATGGCTTGAATTGTAATTAAAATCGGCTTACTTAGTCTTAGAAAATAAGTGTCATCACGACGCCTGGGGTGGGATTTTGGGTCGTGACAAAAATTCAACATGTCAAGCAACAAGCATAGATACACCACAAACTCATTCAATACCTTTGTCTCTTTGTTCTTTCTTTTTAAGTGGGGAAGAGGGGATTGCTAGAGTCCCAAAAATTAATTATTAAAGTGTGATTAATATTCTAGATTGATTCAATATTGAAATTTATAAGTGGTAACAACACCATAGCGCAAGTTGCACTTGTATGTTTTTGTTTTTAGCAAAATTTGTTATTGAAAGGTGGAATGGATGTGTATTTAGGGATATGGTTAAATATCTTTAACAACTTGTTTGGATAGTTGTTACATATTGTTTCATAATATATTGTATTGTATCGCATTATTTTGATAAATATAATATTTGGATAGATTGTGTCGTTTGTTGATGTTTCATGATGTAACACACCAGTAATATGAAGAATTATAACGATCCGACCGGTTATTTTGGGAATTAGCACTCTGTTCGGCGTCTTAAGGCCTCGAGCAGCTTCGTATTATGTGTTATGACCTACGTGTGTGGTCGAGTTCGATTTTCGGATGATTCGGGGTCAATTTGGAAGAAGGATTTTTGTTTTAGAAGCTTAATCGATAAGAGTTGACCGGAATTTAAATTTTATGTAAATGACTCCGGAATGGGGTTTTGACGGTTCCAATATCTTCGTATGGCGATTTTGGACTTAGGCGTGCGTCCAAATTTGAATTTGGAGGTCCGTAGGGTAATTTGAAGCATTTCGGTGAAACATTAAAAAGTTGAAGTTTTGGGAGGTTGAGGAGTTTGACCGAGAGTTGACTCTGGTGATATCGGGTTCGGAATGGGATTCTGAGAGTTGGATTAGTTCCGTTATGTCATTTGAACTTGCATGCAAAATTTGACGTTATCCCAAGTTGATTTGATATGTTTCGGCACGAGTTTTAGAAGTTAGAATATTCGAAATTTCATAAGTTCGATTCATGATGCGATTCGTAGTTCCGGCATTGTTTGATGTGATTTGAGGCCTCAAGTAGGTCTGTATTGTGTTATGAAACTTGATGGTATATTCGGACGCGATCCCTAGTGGCTCGGATGACTTTCGGATTGTTTTGGCAATTTTGGTCAAGGTTGGAGTTGGGCAGTGTTCTGGTGTATCCGCATCTGCGGAGGTGTGATCGCAGATGCGGATCCACTTCTGCGAAGTTTCTGTCATTTATGGGATGTTGAAGCCTTGGGGCGAGCTTCTCTTTTGCGGAGTAATTGACGCAGGTGTGAAGGCCACTTTTGTAGCCCAGCGATCGCAAATGCAAAGATGTCCGCTTCTGCGGCTGCTTGTGCTCTTCTGCGGAGTCGCATGTGCGGCTTACTTTTGCGTAGGTGCAACCATTGGGCTGGCCAATTGAGTTAGCAGATGCGGACGTTTTCTCGCAAATGCGAGAGCGCGGATGCGCTTCCTTGTCCGCAAATGCGGAAGTGCTGGGCAGAATCATATAATTCAAGGGTTTGGCCATTTTTACCATATTTTGAGTTGTAGACCTCGGTTTCGAAAGATAAAATTTTCGTGGGTTTTTCAATCCAATCATTGGGATAAGTGTTCTTCATCCAGAATTTATTATATTCTATGATCCCATCTTTATTTTTATCTTATAATTAGTGTTTTGAGTCGAGGAAAATGAGAATTTTTGAAGAAATCTTTCAAAATGTAAAACGATAATTTGAAGAACGAATTGATGTCGGAAATTTATAATTTTGATATGGTTGAACTCGTATTGGAATGGATGTTTAGGTTTTATAAATTTTATCGGGTTCCGAGGTGCGGGTCCGGGGTTCAACTTTTGGGTTGACTTTTAGTTCTTGTTAAAGATTGAAGCTTTATTATCTGGAATTATTTTCTATGAGTTTTATTTATGTATTGAAATTATTTTGGCTAAATTTGAGCTGTCCAGAAGGTTTTTCACTCGAGCAGGTCTTTTAGAGTAACGGTCTAGCTTCTTCGTGGTAAGTATCTTGCCCAACTTTGTGTGGGGAAAACTACCCCTTAGGATTTGAGTCTTTGGTGCTAGTTGAGTCATGTGAATTCCGCGTACGCGAGGTGACGAGTACGTGATTGGGCTTATTTGTGAAACTTTGACTGTTTAGGGCTCTTAGGTTCTTATGTTCATTAGATATGAAGTTGTTTTGTTATGTTAAATTCCCCATTTACTAAATTCACCCTTATGTGTCTTAATTGGAATTAATTGCTCCATGTTTAACCCTTATTGTCGATTAAACTCTTATGTGCCTTGATTGAAGTTGCTGAATCTCCTCCGTAATTGCTCCACCCTAAGTGATGATTTGTTATCCCTTATCATTGTTGACTTACCCTTAATTGGAGTCATTGACTCATGCTATCCCTCTTATTGTTGAATTGTACTTATGTCGTATCATTGTTACATAATATCTCGTCCTTGTTGGGCTATTGCTATGTGGAACCATTATCTCATGTTGTGTCTTTCCTTATGAGTTTGTTATGTTTTGTGTTCTGGAGTTCCTGAGTTGAATTACTTGTTATACTCTTGTGTTATTCTCGTTGTTGTTGTGGTATTCAGTATTGTGTGGCATGAGATTCTATCGTACGAAGGTTATTGTGGCACGAGGTTTCTGCCGTGTGGATGTTATTGTGGCATGAGATTTCTGTCGTGCGGGTGTTATTGTGGCACGAGGTTTCTGCCGTGCGGATGTTAATGTAGCACGAGGTTACTGTCATGCGGATGTTATTGTGGCACGAGGTTTCTGCCATGCGGATGTTATTGTGGCACGAAATTTCTCCCATGCGGATGTTATTGTGGAACGAGGTTTCTGTCGTGCGGTTGTTATTGTTTGCACGAGGTTCTTTTTGTGCCGTTGTGATTCATTTACGATTTGAGACTACAAGGCGGTACCTCGGGAGGGCTCTATTGTCATTTTCCCTTTTTCTGTGTACTTGTCTTTGATTGTTGTTTTCTTAGCATACTATTTATTTTCTTCCTCCGTGTTGCATTATTTGTTTGGTTCTGTGTAGCTAACTTTATTGTGCTAGTCGTTGTTTCAACTTTATTGCTGCTTTTAGTACTCTGTACATTTTGTGGTGATCGTTTTTTATGTGCCATTCATTGTCTCTACTCTTATCGGTTGACTTGAACCGTGGTAGCACACTTGCACAAGCATACACATAGTTAAATCACCCTATCGATTTAAGAAGAGGAATCATGATGTTGTTGACCATTGCATGTACTCTCATCTATTTGCCTTCTATATGAGAATTGTTCTCTTGGCACGTGAGTCGTCCGTGCGGTTATGAATTGTAATGTGGGCACAAGATGCTAAGTGATTAGGATTCAAGAATTGGGACCTATGAGTTGTGATTTTGAGGATCGGTACCTCATGGAAATGCTCGAACAGATGTGGTGTGAAAGCGGTTTTTCTTATTGAGTTGTTGCTAGGTTTCCTTTATTTGGTTTCACCGGACTTAGGTTGTGTCCATCTTGCTCTACGGCATTACTACTTGACTGCTTCCCGTTAAATATTGTTGTTATTAGTGTATCATTGTAAGTACTATTTTGTGTTTCTTATCCTGCTTAGCTTTATATTAATATTGTTTCTCTTCTAGTTCACCTTCACACTTGTTCAGGATGTTTAGTCTGGTAGGTGTCTTGACTGTCCCTCGTCATTACTTCACCGAGGTTAGTCTTGATACTTACTGCATACCGCTGTGATGTACTCATACTACACTTTTGCACATTTTTGTGCAGATCCAGGTGCTACGGTTGTTGTTGATTATTAGCTAGCTGGTCGAGTTGTGGAGACTCAAGGTAAACCTGTTGTCGCGTTTGCAGGCCTCAGAGTCACCCTCTGATTTTGTATTTGTACTGTTGAACTTCTATTTCAAATAGTTGTATTTAGGGATTTTCCTAGTAAACTCAATAGAGCTTATGACTTGTACTACCGGTTTTGGGAATTATAAGTTGTGTAATAAGGTTCTAATTCATCATTATTAATTATTGGTTAAATTCTTCTATTAATTCAGTAAGTGTTAGGCTTACCTAGTCTTAGGGACTAGGTGTCGTCACAACATCCTACGGAGGAAAATTTGGGTCGTGACAAGTTGGTATCAGAGCTCTAGGTTCATAGGTGCTACGAGTCATAAGCGAGTTTAGTAGACCCTTGCGTATCGGTACGGAGATGTCTGTACTTATCTTCGAGAGGATACGGAACTATTAGGATAGTTGCACTTCTTTCATTCCTATCGTGCGAGTTTATTGACCTCGAAGTTTGAACTTATGTCATCTTATTCTCTCACAAATGGTGAGGACACGCGCTGCAGTTACCGACGATGCTGCCAGAGCCGGTGTTGCTAGGGACCGAGATAGAGGCAGAGACCGAGGAGGAGCATGTTCTATGTCTAGAGCGCCTATCAAGGCAGCAGTTGAGGAGCCGCCAGTAGCTCCGGTTGGGAGGCAGGTACCGGAGGCACCTATTGTGACCTCAAGACTTTAGGAGACTTTAGCACAGTTCCCGAGCATGTTTGGTATATTGGCTCAAGCGGGGTTGATTCCGGTTGCACCAGCTACTTCACAGATCAGGGGAGGAGCTCAAACTCCCGCCGCCTGTACTCCAGAGCAGCGAGTCCACGTTGGTCAGATTCCATATGTCATGGCGACACAACTTGTGATCACAGTTCAGCCCGTGGGTAGGGCAGCAGCATCTGAGGAAGAACAGATTAGACTTGCGAGGGTCAAGAAGTATCACCCTCCTACTTTCAGTGGTTTGGCTTCAGAAGATGCACATGGGTTCCTAGGGGTGTGTTACCATATTCTCCACACTATGGGTATTGTGGAGACGAGTGGGGTTGCGTTTATTACGTTCTATCTTAAGGGAGCAGCATATCAGTGATAGCGAGCATATGAGTTGAGTAGCCCGGCCGATGCAGCTTCACTTTCATGGGCTCAATTTTTAGAGGTGTTCTTCAGAGAGTTTGTCCCTCAGACCCTTCAAGATACATGGCGCGTGGAGTGTGAGCAGCTACGCCAGGGTACTATGTCAGTGTTAGAGCATGCTGTTACATTCAGTGATTTGTCCAGACATACACCTCCTTTGGTCGCTACAGTTATATAGCAAGTTTGTAGGCTCATTAAAGGGCTCAGACATGATATCCGGTTCAGCATGGCTTGGGAGTTGGACTCAGATGTTCCATTTCAGCAGGTAGTAGAGATCGCCCGCCGATTAGAGGGCATGTGGGACCAGGAGAGAGAGGACAGGCAGGGTCACGAGAGAGAGGATAGAGAGGCTAAGAGGTCTCGCAGACCGGAGAGATCTACTGGTCCTTATTTTAGAGGCAGGGTACGACAGGGTAGAGGTTTTGTGAGTCAGCCAGTTCAATTTGTACTTCAGGCTTCGCACGGTGTTTCAGGTACCCATAGGTTTCAGGGTACCTGTATTGAACAACTTTCACATCCACATTAGCAGAGAGGTTGCTTTGAGTGTGGAGATACCATCTACATGGTGAGAGATTGTTCAAGACTCCGGATAGATGTGTCACAGCGGGGTATTCATGCTATGAGTTCTGTCTAGTTGCTAATATCCCTGCACCGCCAGCTTGGGGTACAGGTCAGGCAAGTAGAGGGCGCCTAAGAGAGGGAGGCCCGACCCGTTGATGTGTTTTCTATAGTAGGGCTGAGGCTGCTGCATTAGATGATGTCTTACAGTTATGGTTTCGAATTGTTATAGAGGAGTGTCATTCGTATTTTGTTTCGGTTCTTCTTATCGGGGTGAGTCCTCCTATTTTGCTTCACATGTGGGTGAGTTTCATGATTTAGTACTCCGCTTATATGTTTACCCCCCTGCTGGGAGATTCTATAGTGGTATCCCATGCCTACAATTTTGTTTTTATTCATTATTGAGAGCTATGAGACTAGAGGTGACTTTTTGTTACTCATTTCGGTAGTTTTGATGTGATTTTGGGTAATAGGCTATGATTTGTGATTTAGATGCTCTACCGGTGTGGACGTTCAGTATGTGTTGTGATTTTGCTGGTGGAATTGAATTAGTGGAAGGTTTCTGTTGGTATGATGTGTATTCTACTTGCAATTTAGAGTTGAGGGTGCAACCCTCGCGGTGTCATACATTTTGATGTGTTTGAACTGGGCTGCATGCCACGGTGGAGTTATATCAGGATACGATCCTTGCGAATTGTTCATATGTATTGATTCTCCATTGTGTAATCGATTTGTAGTATGGTACTGATAGGGAGTGGTGCCTTTCGGGCTTGTTTGATAGTTCTTTCATGTGTTCCCTTATATATTCAGTCATGTTCGTGATGTGCTTATTGAGTTTTAGCTTGCAAGGTGTGTGTCCCGGTGGTGTTAGACATGACTTGTTGATTCGGGTGAGTAGTTATGAGGTCTTTATGTTTCTTCCATCATTTTTGGTGTTGTGGAGGTTTGAAACAGGGTTCTAACGGATATGAGGCCAACTACTGGTACTAGATTTGATTACGGGTAGCTATGGTGATCAGAGATGTTATTATGGGCATATATATGATGTGTTACGTCGTGTGGTTGTACGTTATGGATGTAGGCATAAGTTGTTGCAGCTGGCGGAGGCTGATACCGGGTATGAACGTAGGAATCGGGTCTTTTGGAGATGATCTGATGGTGAGAATTTCGGTTCTAAGGCTTATTGGTATTGGTAGAAGGGGTAAGTTTCAGTTTAGGTGGTGTTATTGGGCTATGTGGATTGGGGTGACATGGGGACTCATGCGAGTATATCTATGAAGAGTACATTCAGTGATTTGAGGACCTCAGAATGATACTAGGCACGTTCGATGACGAACGTTTATTTAAAAAGGGGAGAATGTAACGACCCGACCGGTTATTTTGAGAATTAGCGCCTCCTTCAGAGGCTTAAGGTTTCGAGCAGCTTCGTATTATGTGTTATGACATGCGTGTGTGGTCAAGTTCAGTTTTCGGATGATTCGGGTTCAATTTGGAAGAAGGATTTATTTTTTAGAAGCTTAAGCGGTAAGAGTTGACCGAAATTTGATTTTTTGTATAAACGACTCCGGAATGGGGTTTTGACGGTTCCAATAGCTTCGTATGGCAACTTTGGACTTAGGCGTGCGTCCGGATATGGATTTAGAGGTCCGTGGGGTAATTTGTAGCATTTCGGCAAAAAATCAGAAAGTTGAAGTTTTGGGAGGTTGAGGGGTTTGACCAAGAGTTGATGTAAGGCACCGTTAAAAGTTTCTAATGACTTAAGATTTAAAAGTGTGCTAGTGGTATTTAGGAATAACATATTCGAGTATTAAAGGAGACCTATGGGATAGAGCCACATCATTTTGAAATGAAAATGTATGTTTAAGGTGTGTTGGAACGTACTAAAGAGTTTTGTGAATGACAAGAATTTGTGTGAAACAAGTTGGATATATTAAGTGGAAAGGATGTCTCAATTAGCATCGGACCTGGCTTCAAACAAATTCCACTCTCAAAATATAAAGACTTAGGTGGTGAAATACCTATCAAATTAAATCACTTTGAGTCTAGTTTCCAGCGCATCAAACATGTTGTCATTTGGATATGTATACCGAAAGTTATGGTCATTTTACCATACCTATGCCATATGCGTGCCAAGATGCGTGACCGCGCATATAAGAGGGGTTTCTGCCTTGTGTGCACGGCCAGATACGCGGTCACTTGCCCAGGTGCGCGGCCGCGCACGTAGGAGCCCTATAAATTAAATACCCCCAAGGCCGGGGAGAGAAAGTGGCTAAGTCATTTCTTTGAGCTAGTGCTTGCTCTATCAAGGAGAATCCGTCCTATACTTCCCTCTCATGAACCAAGGTACTGTTTTTGGAGTATTTTGAGTTGATTTCTACTCATAAACACATATATTAACTAGGATTAATCTCGGAGATCCATATATTTCCGTTCAAATCCACAAATTGGTCAAGAACATTACAAGTTGGGATTTTCAAGAGTCTCGCTACAAGAGGTATGTCTACCATATCTAACTAATCTATGGTGATTAATTATGTATGTAATATGTGTTATGACTTATGGGATGGTGGTTGGAAGCCATAAGTTCCTAACCTAGGTTATGTTGGTATTTTGGAGATTGTAAAATGAATTAATTGATAAGATTTATGATTTTGGAGTGAATTGTTGGGCATGCATGTGCTAATGGAAGTTGTGGATGGCCTAGAGACGATCGTGAGGTGAATCAGTGGTGTGGAAGGTGGTTGTTAGGTGAAGAGATTCCATTGGAGGAGGTTGTATAAAGATATGCATATTAGATGTTTTATAAAAAGTCTAAATGTTTTAAAGAATAGAAATCTTACTAATATTGGTACAATTGTGTTGCATTGTTGTAGATTGAAGTTGTTTAGTATGGTGAACATCGTAGTAGTATTAAAGGGCAAATTTCAGGTATGTTGGTTAAACTTCTCTCTTGGAATAGAATTCCATGATGTTCCCGTATGTTTCAAGTATGGTTGGCCCAAGTTCCTAATTCCCATGTTCCGAGTTGTTCTTAATAAATCCGAATATCCCAAGTAAGAGTTGTGTTGAAAGATGTGTATACTCAAAACGTGCTCCAATTGCTCTTATTTCGTCATGATCTCCTTCGAGAATGTGTTCAAGTAAGGTTTAGGTATTAAAATGTTATAACTTCAATTCATGTTTCGAATGAAAGTTCATTATGCTTGACTTGGAAAGGAAACCCAATGTGCTTAAAACTGATATAGCTCATATACTCATCGAACTTCTATTACCCAATGCCCTTATTGTTGATAAACTATGACTATGTTTGAAAGTGAAAAAAGTAAGAGTGAAATATAAAACGTGGCCATGATTGTTATAACTAGTACATTTAATTTGAAGTTGTGTGTAAATCGTAAATCACCATGCCCTCCTTTATAAATATTTTCAATGTGATTTGAGTTCTTACGTACTTAAGAGTTGAAATTGTGTGTTGCCTTTTGTGAAGGAATATTTGAAAAGATACAGTGTATTACTCATTTATGATTTGTAACTTGGGTTGTGATTACAAGTCACTGTGCACCATACTTTGGAAAAGGATCTAATGTGTTTAAAGCCTCTACTATTGATGAACTTAAAATTATGGTTTCCGAAATATTCTATATGTTGATGTTTGCGATGATGATCATGGAAAGCACAGAAATGAAAAATGTGAAATATGAAATACGGCCAACGTGCCTTGAATGAAGAATCATGAATATGGCCAAGAGAGCCAAGGAAATAATGATGATGTGAATGGTTGAAAGTACTAATGAAGCTATTAATAGTGTGAAAGATAATAAGGTGAATATAAAATATATTTGTATTTTTGTTTCCCTTGTGTGCAAAACAAAATATTTTTGGGAGTATCGTTAGTCACCGAGGAAGGGTATGTTGAAATAACCTCACCCTGAAACTATACGTGCCAGTGTAGGTATGCGTTGTGATTATTCCTCTTATTTGGGATGAGATTTATGTGATGAATTACCCTTCATTGGGATGAGTTGATTGCTAGAAAAGGGTGATGTCAATCCACACAGCACTGTGATAAGATGGCCTAGACGGTTGGGTCGAGATCAGACGTCATGCCGCACACATGGTGGTGATTGTGCTGGACATTTAAATTGAAATTGTGATTGTGATTGTGATTGTCGTTGATATCTTAGGATAAGACGGCCTAGCCGATCAGGCCGTGATCGGACTCCGTGCTAAATACCCGGTGGTATATCTATATCGGTACTAATGGTCTCCCAAACAAATATATA
>AWOL01S0002677.1:56125-73092 GCA_000715115.1 Nicotiana otophora | reverse complement strand
TGGTGTTGGAAGAGTCAACTAGATATGTTGTATTTGTATCACACATCCCATTTCAAAATATAATTTTGTATATATATTTTGGGAATTATGAATGAAGTAACCGTTGGGAATGAAATTAGAATTGTTCATGAAATCCTCTCAATGTTTAATGTATTCGACGGCTCCCTATTCAGTGCTATACATTGTTGATATATATATATATCTTCTCTTTATTTATGGGTGAGTTGGGTAGAAGGTATTGTACAGGCTTGCTTGACCGGGGTATCTCGGTTGAGCGTCGATCGCGCTCCCCAAGGTCGGGGTGTGACAGTTGACTTTGGTGATATCGGGTTCGAAATGCGATTTCGAGAGTTGGATTAGTTCTGTTATGTCATTTGGAACTTACATGCAAAATTTGACGTCATCCCGGGTTGATTTGATATGTTTCGGCAAGAGTTTTAGAAGTTGGAATATTCGAAATGTCATAAGTTTGATTCATGGTGGGATTCGTAGTTCTGACGTTGTTTGATGTGATTTGAGGCCTCGAGTAGGTCTGCGTTATGTTATGGAACTTGATGATATATTTGGACAGGGTCTCGAGTGGCTCGGATGAGTTTCAGATCGTTTTGGCAATTTTGGTCAAGGCTGGTGCTGAGCAGTTTGTATCCACATCTGCGGAGGTAGGATGGCAGATGCGGAGCCGCTTCTGCAACGTTTCTCTCACTTCTACGATGTTGAGCCCTTGGGGGGAGCTTCGCTTTTGCGAAGTAATTGACACAGGTACAATGGCCTCTTTTGCTGCCCAGCAATCGCAAATGCGAAGATGTTCGCATTTGCGGCAGCTTGTGCGCTTCTGCGGAGTCGTAGGATCGACATACTTTTGCACAGGTGCGGCCACTGGGCTGGCCAGTTGAGTTTGTATATGCGAACTGTTTCTCGCAAATGTGAGAGCGCAGATGCGCTTCCTTGTCTGCAAATGCGGAAGTGCTTGGCAAAATCATATAGGTTAAGGGTTTGGCCATTTTCACCATATTTTGAGTTGTAGACCTCGATTTTAAGAGATGTTTTGTAGTTTTTCAAGCCAACCATTGGGGTAAGTGTTCTTCACCCAAAATTTATTATATTTCATGATCTCATCTTTATTTGTATCTTATAATTAGTGTTTTGAATTGAGGAAAATGGGAATTTTTGAAGAAATCTTTCAAAATATAAAACAATGATTTGAAGGACGAATTGATGTCGGAAATTTATAATTTTGGTATGGTTGAACTCATATCGGGATGGGTGTTCGCGTTTTGTAAATTATATTGGGTTCCGAGGTGCGGGCCCGGGGTTCGACTTTTGGGTTGACTTTTAGCTCTTGTTAAAAAGATTGAAGCTTTATTATCTGGAATTATTTTTTATGGGTTTTATTTATGAATTGAAATTATTTTGGCTAGATTTGGGCAGTCCGGAGGTTGTTTCCCTCGAGTAGGTCTTTTAGAGTAACGTTCTAACTACTTCGAGGTAAGTATCTTACCTAACTTTGTGTAGGAGAAATTACCCCTTAGGATTTGAGTCTTTGGTGCTAGTTGTGTCATGTAAAGTCCGCGTATGCAAGGTGACGAGTACGTGCTCGGGCTTATTTGTGAAATTTTGACCGTTTAGGGCTCTTAGGTTCTTATGTTCATTAGATATAAAGTTGTTTTGTTATGGTAAATCCTCCATTTACTAAATTAACCCTTACATGTCTTAATTGGAATTAATTGCTCCATGTTTTATCCTTATTGCCGATTAAACTCTTATGTGCCTTGACTGAAGTTGTTGCCTATTTTATTGCTATGCTATCCTCCTCGTAATTGTTTATCCTTGATTGAAGTTATTATTATATTTTTCATAATCTGCTTATCCTTAATTGAATTTACTGAATCTCCTCCGTAATCACTCCACCCTAAGTGATGATTTGTTATCCCTTATCATTGTTGACTTACCCTTATTGGAGTCATTGATTCATGTTATCCCTCTTATCATTGAATTGTACTTATGTGGGATCATTGCTACTGTAACGATCCGGCTGGTCGTTTTTAGAGTTATAGTCCCGATCCCATATTAACTGCTTCTCCCATATCTATTTCTGCTATTGTGACTTGCCGGGAGTTTCGTTTTGGTTTTTGGAGTGATTTGGGACACTTACTCCCTAAACGAAAGCTTAAGTTTTAGGATTTTGACCGTAGTCAGAACTGTATGAAGATGACTCCGGAATGGAGTTTCGTCAATTCCGTTAGCTTCGTTGGGTGATTTTATACTTAGGAGCGTGTCCGAACTGTGTTTTGGAGGTCCATAGCTTATTTAGGCTTGAAATGGCGAAAGTCGAATTTTTGGAGATTTGGACCGGTAGTGGAAATTTTGATATCGGGGTCGGATTCCGATTTCGGAAGTTGGAGTAGGTCCATAGTATTAAATATAACTTGTGTGCAAAATTTGAGATCAATCGGACATGGTTTTGTTGGTTTCGGCATCGATTGTCGAATTTGGAAGTTTTAATTTCTTTAAGTTTGAATTGAAGGGTGATTCATAATTTTTGCGTTGTTTGATGTTATGTAAGGGCTCGACTAAGTTTTTATGGTGTTTTAGGATTGGTTGGTATGTTTGGTTGAGGTCCCGGGGGCCTCGGGTGAGTTTCGGGTGCTTAACGGGTTGATTTGGACTTAGGTGAAACTGTTGATGTTGTTGTATCTGGTGTCACCGCACCTGCGCACTTTGGGCCGCAGGTACGGAGCCGCATAAGCGGCTAAGGAACCACAGAAATGGAAATAGGAAGGAGGTTTGGGATCGCAGGTGTGAGGGGTGTTCTGCATCTGTGGTGCCCGCAGGTGCGAGTGAAGGAACTGCAAGAGCGGTCTAGGACCGTAGAAGCGGACAACAGTCCGCAGGTGCGACCTCTTGATCGTAGATGCGGACATGGTACCTTAAGTGAAAAGCCACACCTACAATGGGAATTCCCACAGGTGCGGAACCGCAGATGCGATCCTTGGCCCGCATGTGCAATAATCGATGAGCAAAAAAGGGCAGATCCGAGGGTTGAAATTTCATAACACAAATTTGATTTTTTGAGCTCGGGAGAAGGCGATTTCTTGAGGGATTTTCAGAGAAGCTTTGGGGTAACGATTCCTAACTACTTTTTGGTTGTATTTCATTAATTTATTATTGTTTTCTTNCATGCATTATTCATGTTGTGATGTTGTTCGATGTGATTTGAAGGCTCGACTAAGTTCATATGGTGTTTTAGGATTGGTTGATATGTTTGGTTGAGGTCTGGGGGGCCTCGGGTGAGTTTCGGGTGCTTAACGGGTTGATTTGGACTTAGGTGAAACTGTTGATGTTGTTGTATCTGGTGTCACCGCACCTGCGCACTTTGGGCCGCAGGTACGGAGCCGCATAAGCGGCTAAGGAACCACAGAAATGGAAATAGGAAGGAGGTTTGGGATCGCAGGTGTGAGGGGTGTTCTGCATCTGTGGTGCCCGCAGGTGCGAGTGAAGGAACTGCAAGAGCGGTCTAGGACCGTAGAAGCGGACAACAGTCCGCAGGTGCGACCTCTTGATCGTAGATGCGGACATGGTACCTTAAGTGAAAAGCCACACCTACAATGGGAATTCCCACAGGTGCGGAACCGCAGATGCGATCCTTGGCCCGCATGTGCAATAATCGATGAGCAAAAAAGGGCAGATCCGAGGGTTGAAATTTCATAACACAAATTTGATTTTTTGAGCTCGGGAGAAGGCGATTTCTTGAGGGATTTTCAGAGAAGCTTTGGGGTAACGATTCCTAACTACTTTTTGGTTGTATTTCATTAATTTATTATTGTTTTCTTCATTTATTAAGGATTTTGAGTGTGAAAGTTGGGAAAATGGGGGAAATATTTCCCAACCGAAATTCTGAGTTTTGAGTGGGATTTAGACATCAGATTTGGATAATTTTGGTACGAGTGTTCTCGTGAGTGAATGGTTGTTCATATTTGGTAACTTTTTTCCGATTCCGAGACGTGGGCTCTGGGAGATCCTTTTGGGCATTTTTCTAATTTCTTGCCTTAGCTTTGATTTAGTTAGCTAGATTAGTTCCTTGCAGCTATATTTATGTTATAATATTGGTTTTGGCTAAATTTGAGCCATTCAGAGTCGGATATTTGTGGAAAGAGCATTGTGACAGATTGATTTGAGTTTGGTTCGAGGTAAGTGGCTTGCCTAACATTGTGTGGGGGAAACTCCCCTTAGGATTTGGTATTGTTTAATATGTGAGCGTTGTGTACGTGAGGTGACGAGTACGTACATAAGCTATTTGTTGAAAAACTCAATTTTTCACTAAGTCATAACTTGTTTTCTCCTTATTTGAAACACACCAGCATATGTAACTATCCTGTTTAGACTAGAATAGCATGCCTACTTGTTTAACTGGCTATTTGAACTCTGTGTAGCATGTTTAGTGAAATTTCTTATTTTTTCTTTTTCCTTGACTTGAACTTAGTCTAAACTGTAGGATTTCCTGCTGTAATTGTTATTTCGGCTGGTTGCACTGTATATTTACTTTGGGACTACGGAATGGTATTTCGGGAGATACCCCTGTACTGCATATTTACTTTGAGACTACGGAACGGTATTTCGAGAGATCTCCATGTACTGCATATTTACTTTGGGACTATGAAATGGTATTCTGGGAGATCCCCATATTTTGCATATTTATTTTGGGACTACGGAACGGTATTCCGGGAGATCCCCCTGCATATTTACGTTTGGGACTACGAGACGGTATCTCGGGAGATCCCCTGTTGTATAGAACGGTTAAGACTTCTTAGTAGGTTGTGACTTACGGTATTTTGGGTTTTGGGAATTGTTTTTGTACATTTTTGAAGGTGATAATTGTATATGTCGAGTGGCATTCAGTTGCTTATTAGATGTTTGTTACTGTTAATAGTTAATGTTCATGCTTTAGTTTCATTTCCACAAAAGAGTTAGGCTTACCTAGTCATAGAGACTAGGTATCGTCACGATGGTTTACGGAGGGAGAAATTGGGTTGCGACAAGTTGGTATCAGAGATCTAGGTTTATAGGAGTCGTGAGTCACAAGCCGATTTATTAGAGTCTCGCGGGTCGGTACGGAGACGTCTGTACTTATATTCGGGAGGCTATGGAACTGTTAGGAACAAACATACTTCTTTGATTCCTTGTCGTGCGAGTTATTGGCATCAAATTCTAAAAGTTCTATATTCTATTCTATCTCGCAGATAGTGAGGACCCGTATAGTAGGATCTGACGACCAGGCACCCACGCCCCCAACTAGAGCCACCAGAGGCCGAGGTCGGGGTAGAGTACGGCCATGCGGTGCAGCCAGAGCACTCGCGCGAGCTGCGATAGAGGAGCCCCCAGCAGTTCTAGCTGGAGGGCAGGCACCGGAGGTTCTTATTGCTACACCAGCCCTCTAGGAGACTTTAGCCCAGTTTATAAGCATGTTCAACACCTTAGCTCAGGCTGAATTGATTCCGTTAGCTCCCGCCACATCTCAGGCCGGGGGAGGGGTACAGACTCCCGCATCCCGTACCCCTGAGCAGAGGGTCCAGGTTGATCAGTCCCCAGAGTTCATTCCTATGCCACCGGTAGCCCCAGTTCAGCATGAGACTAGGACAACCGCTTCTGAGGTAGAGCAGCTCAGACTTGAGAGGTACCAGAAGTACCACCCACCTACCTTCAGTGGATTGGCTACAGATGATGCTCGGGATTTTCTGAAGGAGTGTCATCATATTCTTCGTACTATGGGCATACCGGAGACGAGTAGGGTTTATTTTACCACTTTCCAGCTTAGAGGAGCAACCTATCAGTGGTGGCGTGCTTATGAGTTGAGTAGTCCGGATGAGGCAGCTTCACTTATACGGACTCAGTTCTCGAACATGTTTTTGAGAGAGTATGTCTCTCAGAGCCTCAGGGACTCATGGCGCGCAGAGTTTGAGTAGTTGCGCCAATGTGCTATGATTGTGTCAGAGTATACAGTCTACTTAAGTGATTTGGCCCGACATGCACCAGCCTTGGTTGCCACAGTTCGAGAGAGAGTTTGACGATTTATTGAGGGACTCCACCCTAGTATCAGGATTAGTATGGTTAGGGAGTTGGATATGGATATTCCTTACCAGCGGGTTGTGAGTATTTCTAGGAGATTGGAGGGCATGCTTGCCCGGGACCGAGAGGAGAGAGAGGCCAAGAGGTCTCGAGAGACTAGTTCTTATTTTTGATCTCATGCCCCAGTAGCTCTCCATGGTAGGGGTTATGTGGGTTGCCCCGTTCATTCAGCTCTTCCAACCGCCAGTGGTGTTCCAGCCTCTTCTAGGCCCCAGGAGCCTTATTATGCACCACCCGTATCTAGTGTGCCTCCTGCTCGGGGTACTTTTAGCGGCCGGTCCAGCAAACCTGGCCCGAGTCAGTCACAACAGTCACCCCCTCCGAGGGGTTGTTTTGAGTGTGGCGACACCCTCTATATGGTGAGGGATTGCCCCATACTTAGGAGGGTTGCACCTCCACAGACTTCTCAGCCACCACGTGCTCCACCGAGTCGTCAGGCTATGATTTCAGCACCAGCTACCGCCCCACCTTCTCAGCTAGCTCGAGATGGATGTCGGGGAGGTTGAGGTCGCTCTAGAGGGGGAGGCCAGGCCAAGTATTATGCTCTTCCGGCTCGTACAGAGGCAGTTTCTTCCGACTCTGTCATTACAGGTATTGTTCCAATCCATCATAGAGATGCGTCGGTATTATTTGACCCAGCCTTTACGTATTCATATGTGTCCTCTTCTTTTGCCCCACATTTAGGCATATCTCGGGATTATTTGAGTTCCCATATTTATGTGTATACTCTTGTAGGAGATTTGCTTGTTGTGGACTGCGTGTATCGGTCGTGTTTGATAGCTCTTAGTGGTTTTTGAGACCAGAGCCAACTTATTATTACTCAGCATGGTAGATTTTGATATTATCTTGGGCATGGACTGGTTGTCGCCCCGTTATGCTATTCTTGATTTTCATGCTAAGACCGTGACGCTGGCTATACCAGGCATACCGCGATTAGAGTGGAGAGGTACCTTATAGTATACTCTCAGCCGGGTTATTTCATTTCTTAAAGCTCAACGAATGGTTGAGAATGGGTGTGACGCGTATCTAGCTTATGTGAGAGACGTTAGTATTGATATCCCTAAAGTTGCGTCAGTTCCAGTAGTGAGAGACTATCCAGTGTTTCCAGCTGATCTTTCGGGCATGCCGCCAGATAGAGATATTGATTTTGGCATTGATTTGTTGTCGGGCACTCAGCCCTTCTCTATTTCTCCATACAGCATGACTCCTCCTGAGTTGCAGGAGTTGAAGGAGCAGTTGCAGGAGTTGCTTGATAAGGGCTTCATTCAGCCCCGTGTGTCACCTTGGGGTGCTCCTGTCTTGTTTGTGAAGAAAAAGGATGGTTCTATGTGTATGTGTATTGATTATCGCCAGTTTAACAAAGTCACAGTGAAGAACAAGTATAATTTGCCTCGTATTGATGACCTATTTGATCAATTACAGGGTGCCAAAGTGTTTTCCAAGATTGACTTGCGTTCGGGCTATCATCAATTGAAGATTCGGGAGCCAGATATCCCGAAGACTGCTTTCAGGACCAAATATGGTCACTATTAGTTTCTTGTTATGTCTTTTGGGATGACCAATGCCCCATCAGCTTTTATGCACTTGATGCACAGTGTGTTCCGACCCTATATTGATTCATTCGTCATCGTATTCATTAATGGCATTCTAGTGTATTCCCGGACTCTGGAGGATCATGAGCAGCACCTGAGGACTGTGCTTCATACTTTGAGGGAAAAGAAGTTGTATACAAAATTTTTCTAAGTGTGAGTTTTGGCTAGGCTCAGTGGCATTATTGGGCTATATAGTATCGAGTGATGGGATCAAGGTGGATCTGAAGAAGGTGGAAGCAGTACAGAGTTGGCCCAGACCGTCCTCAGCGACAGGGATTCGGATCTTCCTTGGTTTGGCGGGGTATTACCATCAGTTTGTTGAGGGATTTTCTTCTATTTCAACACCTATGACCAGGCTGACCCATAAGGGTGCTCCGTTCAGGTGGACAGAGAAGTGTGAGGAGAGCTTTCAGAAGCTCAAGACATCTTTGACTATAGCCCAGTATTGGTATTGCCTTCAAGTTCGGGGTCTTATACATTTTATTGTGATGTGTTGCTTGTTGGCCTCGGCGCGATATTGATGCAGGACCGTAGGGTGATTGCATACGCGTCCAGTCAGCTGAAGGTGCATGAAAAGAACTATCTTGTCCACAACCTTGAGCTAGCAGCTATTGTTCATGCCTTGAATATTTGGAGGCACTATTTGTACGGCGTTCCTTGCGAGATCTACACTGATCACCGGAGTTTGCAGCATCTGTTCAAGCAAAAGAATCTTAATTTGCATCAGAGGAGGTAGTTAGAGCTTCTTAAGGATTCTGACATTACAATTTTGTATGATCCCGAGAAGGCCAATGTGGTGGCCGATGCTTTGAGTCGTCGGGCAGAGAGTTTAGGAAGTTTAGCATATCTACCAGCAGCAGAGAGGCCTATGGCATTGGATGTTCAGGCCTTAGCCAGTCAGTTTGTGAGATTGGATATTTCTTAGCCGAGTCGAGTATTGGCTTATGTAGTCTCTCGGTCTTCTCTTTATGATCGTATCAGGGAGTGTCAGTATGATGACCCCTATCTATTTTTCCTTAGGGAGACAGTCCAGCACAGTGATGCTAAGGAGGTCACTATTGGGGAGGATCGTGCATTGAGGATGCAGGGCAGGTTATGTGTGCCCAATGTGGACGGTTTTTGTGAGTTGATTCTCCAGGAGGCTCACAGCTCACGGTACTCCATTCATCCGGGTGCCGCGAAGATGTATCAGGACCTGAGGCAGCATTATTGGTGGAGGAGGATGAATAAGGACATAGTAGAGTATGTGGCTAGATATCTAAATTTCCAGCAGATCATTATGGACTTCGTTGTTGAACTCCCACGGACTCATCAGAAGTTTGATGTAGTTTGGGCGATTGTGGACAGGCTGACCAAGTCAGCTCATTTCATTCCTGTGATGACTACCTATTATTCCGAGCAGCTGGCATTTACATTCGTGAGATTGTCAGACTTCATGGAGTACCGGTATCTATCATCTTATACCGGGACACGCAGTTTACATCGCGATTCAGGAGAGCCGTACAGCAGGAGTCGGGTACTCGGGTGGAGTTGAGCACAACTTTTCACCCTCAGATGGACGGGCAGTCCGAGCGCACTATTCATATTCTTGAGGATATGCTTTGTGTATGTGTGATGGAGTGTGGAGGTTCTTGGGATCAGTTCTTGCCACTTGCGGAGTTTGCCTACAACAACAGTTATTAGTCCAGCATTCAGATGGCACTGTATGAGGCTCTGTATGGTACGTGGTGTCGGTCCCCACTAGGTTGGTTTGAGCCGGGCGAGGCCAGATTATTGGGTATAGACTTGGTTTAGAATGCCTTGGAGAAGGTGAAGGTGATTCAGGATAGACTTCGCACAACCCATTCCAGACAGAAGAGTTATGCGGACCGGAAGGTTCACGATTTAGCATTTATGGTTGGAGAGCGGGTCTTGCTTCGGGTTTCTCCAATGAAGGGCGTTATAAGGTTCAGAAAGAGGGGCAAGTTGAGCCCAAGGTTTATTGGCCCATTTGAGGTGTTGTGGCGAGTTAGGGAGGTTGCTTATGAGCTTGCCTTACCTCCCAACCTAGCAGGGGTTCATCCGGTATTTCACGTTTCGATGCTCCGGAAGTATCACGGTGATCCGACTCATGTATTATATTTCAGCTCCGTCCAGTTGGACAAGGATCTATCCTATGTTGAGGAGCCAGTGGCTATCTTGGACAGGTAGGTCAGAAAGCTAAGGTCAAAGAACATTGCTTCAGTAAAGGTTCAATGGAGGGGTCAGTCATTCGAGGAGGCGACTTGGGAGACCGAGCAGGATATGTGCAGTCATTATCCTCATCTTTTCACCACTTCAGGTATGTCTCTATACTCGTTCGAGGACGAACTATTATTTTAAGAGGGGGAGGATGTAACGACCTGGCCGGTCGGTTTTAGATTTATAGCCCCGATCCCCTATTAACTGCTTCTCCCATATCTATTTCTGCTATTGTGACTTGCCGGGAGGTTTCGTTTTGGTTTTTGGAGTGATTTGGTACACTTAGTCCCTAAATGAAAGCTTAAGTCTTAGGATTTTGAATGTAGTCAAAACTATTTAAAGATGACTCCAGAATGGAGTTTCGTCGGTTCTGTTAGCTCCGTTGGGTGATTTTGGACTTAGGAGCGTGTCCGGACTGTATTTTGGAGGTCCGTAGCTTATTTAGGCTTGAAATAACGAAAGTCGAATTTTTGGAGATTTGGACCGGTAGTGGAAATTTTGATATCGAGGTCGGATTTTGATTCCGGAAGTTGGAGTAGGTCCGTAGTGTTGAATATAACATGTGTGCAAAATTTGAGGTTAATCGGACGTGGTTTGATTGGTTTCGACATCGGTTGTCGAATTTGGAAGTTTCAATTTCTTAAAGTTTGAATTGGAGGGTGATTCGTAATGTTTGCGTTGTTTAATGTGATTTGAGGGCTCGACTAAGTTCGTATGGTATTTTAGGATTGGTTGGTATGTTTGTTTGAGGTCCCGGGGGCCTCGGGTGAGTTCCGGGTGCTTAAAAGGGTTGATTTGGACTTAGGTGAAACTGCTGATGTTGTTGTATCTGGTGTCACCGCACCTGCACACTTTGGGCCGCATGTGCGGAGCCGCATAAGCAGCTAAGGAACTGTATAAGTGGAAATGGGAAGGAGGTGTGGGATCGCAGGTGTGAGGGGTGTTCCGCATCTACGATGCCCGCAGGTGCGAGTGAAGGAACTGCAGGAGCGGTCTGGGACCATATAAGCGGACGAGGAGGTGACTTGGGAGACCGAGCAGGATATGCGCAGCCGTTATCCCTATCTTTTCACCACGTCAGGTATGTCTCTATACTCGTTCGAGGATGAACTATTATTTTAAAAGGGGGAGGATGTAACGAGATGGCCGGTCATTTTTAGATTTATAGCCCCGATCCCCTATTAACTGCTTCTCCCACATCTATTTCTGCTATTGTGACTTGCCGGGAGGTTTCGTTTTGGTTTTTGGAGTGATTTGGGACACTTAATCCCCAAACGAAAGTTTAAGTCTTAGGATTTTGATCGTCGTTAGAACTGTATGAAGATGTCTCCGGAATGGAGTTTCGTCTGTTCCGTTAGCTCCGTTGGGTGATTTTTGACTTAGTAGCGTGTCCGGACTGTGTTTTGGAGGTCCGTAGCTTATTTAGGCTTGAAATGGCGAAAGTCGAATTTTTGGAGATTTGGACCGGTAGTGAAAATTTTGATATCAGGGTCGGATTTCGATTCCGGAAGTTGGAGTAGGACCATAGTATTGAATATGACATGTGTGCAAAATTTGAGATCAATCGGACATGGTTTTGTTGGTTTCGGCATCGATTGTCGAATTTGGAAGTTTCAATTTCTTTAAGTTTGAATTGGAGGGTGATTCATAATTTTTGCGTTGTTTGATGTTATTTGAGGGCTCGACTAAGTTCGTATGGTATTTTAGGATTGGTTGGTATGTTTGGTTGAGGTCCCGGGGGCCTCGGGTGAGTTTCGGGTGCTTAAACGGTTGATTTGGACCGAGGTGAAACAGCTAATGTTGTTGTATCTAGTGTCACCGCACCTGCGCACTTTGGGCCGCATGTGCGGAGCCGCATAAGCGGCTAAGGAACCACAGAAATAGAAATGGGAAGGAGGTATGGGATCGCAGGTGCGAGGGGTGTTCCGCATCTATGATGCCCGCAGGTGCGAGTGAAGGAACCGCATGAGCGGTCTGGGACCGCAGAAACGGACAAAAGTCCGCAGGTGCGCACACGCAGGTGTGACCTCTTGATCGTAGATGTGGACGAGGTACCTTAAGTGAAAGCCGCACCTGCGATGGGAATTCCGCAGGTGCGAAACCGTAGATATGATCCTTGGCTTGCAGGTGCGATAATCGCTGGGCAGAAAAGGGCAGATTCAAGGGTTGAATTTCATAACACAAATTTAATTTTTTGAGCTCGGGGGAAGGCGATTTCTTGAGGGATTTTCAGAGCATGCTTTGAGGTAACGATTCCTAACTTGTTTTTGGTTGTATTTCATTAATTTATTATTGTTTTCTTCATTTAATTAAGGATTTTGAGTGAGAAAGTTGGGAAAATGGGGGGAAAATTTCCCAACCGAAATTCTGAGTTTTGAGTGGGATTTGACATCGGATTTGGATAATTTTGGTACAAGTGTTCTCGTGAGTGAATGGGTATTCATATTTGGTAACTATTTCCTGATTCCGAGATGTGGGCTCTGGGAGACCGTTTTGGGCGTTTTTCTAATATTTTGCCTTAGCTTTGATTTCGTTAGCTAGATTAGTTTCTTGTAGCTATATTTATGTTATGTAATTGGTTTTGGCTAGATTTGTGCCATTCGGAGTCGGATATTCGTGGAAAGAGCATTGTGACAGATTGATTTGAGCTTGGTTCGAGGTAAGTGGCTTGCCTAACCTTGTGTGGGGGAAACCCCCCTTAGGATGTGGTATTGTTTAATATGTGAGCGCCATGTACGTGAGGTGACGAGTACGTACAAGGGCTATTTGTTGAAAAACTCCATTTTTCACTAAGTCAACTTGTTTTCTCCTTATTTGAAACACACTAGCATATGTAACTATCCTGTTTAGACTAGAATAACATGCTTACTTGTTTAACTGGCTATTTGAACTTTGTGTAGCATGTTTAGTGAAATTTTCTATTTTTTCTTTTTTCTTGACTTGAACTTAGTCTAAACTGTAGGATTTCCTACTGTAATTGTTATTTCGGTTAGTTGCGCTGCATATTTACTTTGGAACTACGGAACGATTTTTTGAGAGATCCTCCTGTACTGCATATTTACTTTGGGACTGCGGAACGGTATTTCGGGAGATCCCCCTATTTTGCATATTTATTTTGGGACCACGGAACGGTATACCGGGAGATCCCCCTGCACATTTACGTTTGGGACTACGAGACAGTATCTCGGGAGATCTCTTGTTGTTATTACTGTGTTCTGAGCTATTGTCTTTCATTGATTCTATTCCTGTTAGATTTCTATATTTATTTTACTGTGTTATTTCATTTTGTATTATTTTATTATATTTATACCAGTAGGGCCCTGACCTGATCTCGTCACTACTCTACCGAGGTTAGGCTTGGCACTTACTGGGTACCGTTGTCGTGTACTCACGCCCTTTCCTGCACATGTATTTCGTATGCAGATCCAGGTTCATCTTACCAGCCTCATCACTAGTTGCAGTCACTGCTGCTTATTGGAGACTTCAAGGTACATCTGCTCGGGCCCGCAAATCCTCGAAGTCCCCCCTATCCCTCTATGTTCATTTTTCCTTCTTTCTATAGAAATGATGTATAGAGCGGTTAAGACTTCTTAGTATCTTATGACTTACGGTATTCCGGGTTTTGGGAATTATTTTGTACATTTTCGAAGGTGATAATTGTATATGCCGAGTGGAATTCAGTTGCTTATTAGATGTTTGTTACTGTTAATAGTTAATGTTCATGCTTTAGTTTCATTTCCGCAAAAGAGTTAGGCTTACCTAGTCGTAGATACTAGGTGCCTTCACAACGGTTCACGGAGGGAGAAATTGGGTCGTGACAGCTACACAGTATCTCTTCCATGTTAATCTATTGCTATGTTTAACTATTATCTCATGTTGTGTCTTTTCTTGTCAGTTCGTTTTTCCGTCGTTTTTGTGTTTTGGAGTTCCTGATTTGAATTATTTGTTGTACTCTTATGTTATTATCGTTGTTGTTATGATATTTAGTTTTGTGTGGCACGAGGTTTCTGTCGTGCGGAGGTTATTGTGGCATGAGGTTTCTATCGTGCGGATGTTATTGTGGCACGAGGTTTCAGTCATGCGGGTGTTATTGTGGCACGAGGTTTCTGTCGTGCGAATGTTATTGTGGCACGAGGCTTTTGCCGCGCGGGTGTTATTGTGCACGAGGTTTCTGCTGTGCGGATGTTATTGTGGCACGAGGTTACTGTCGTGCGGATGTTATTGTGCCACGAGGTTTCTGCCATGCGGATGTTATTGAGGCACGAGGTCTCTGTCATGCGGATGTTATTGTGGCACGAGGTTTCTGTCGTACGGATGTTATTGTGGCACGAGGTTTCTGCCATGCGGTTGTTATTGTTTGCACGAGGTTTTTGTCGTGCCGTTATGATTCATTTATAATTTGAGACTACGAGGCGGCACCTCGGGAGGGCTCTGTTGTCATTTTTCCTTTTTCTGTGTACTTGTCTTTGATTGTTGTTTTCTTAGCATACTATTTATTTTCTTCCTCCGTGTTGCATTATTTGTTTGGTTCTGTGTAGCTAACTTTGTTGTGCTAGTCGCTGTTTCAACTTTATTGCTGCTTTTAGTATTTTGTACATTTTGTGGTGATCGTTTTTTATGTGCCATTCATTGTCTCTACTCTTATCGGTTGACTTGAACCGTGGTAGCACACTTGCACAAGCATACACGTAGTTAAATCACCCTATTGATTTAAGAAGAGGAATCTTGATGTTGTTGACCATTGCATGTACTCTCGTCTATTTGCCTTCTGTGTGAGAATTGTTCTCTTGGCACGTGAGTCGTCCGTGCAGTTATGAATTGTAATGTGGACACAAGATGCCAAGTGATTAGGGTTCAAGAATCGGGACCCATGAGCTGTGATTTTGAGGATCGGTACCTCGTGGAAATGTTAGAATAGATGTGGTATAAAAACGGTTATTTTTATTGAGTTGTTGCTGGGTTTCCTTTATTTGGTTTCACCGGACTTAGATTGTGTCCATCTTACTCTACGGCATTACTACTTGACTGCTTCCCGTTAAATATTGTTGTTATTAGTGTATCATTGCAAGTATTGTTTTGTGTTTCTTATCCTGCTTAGCTTTATATTAATATTGTTTCTCTTCTAGTTCACCTTCACACTTGTTCAGGATGTTTAGTCTGGTAGGTCTCTTGACTGTCCCTCACCATTACTTCACCGAGGTTAGTCTTGATACTTACTGCGTACCGCTGTGGTGTACTCATATTATACTTTTGCACATTTTTGTGCAGATCCAGGTGCTACAGTTGTTGTTGATTATTAGCTGGCTGGTCGAGCTGTGGAGACTCAAGGTAAACCTGCTGTTGCGTTCGCAGGCCTTGGAGTCACCCTCTGATTTTGTATTTTTACTGTTTAACTTCCATTTCCAACAGTTGTATTTAGGAATTTTTCTAGTAAACTCAATAGAGCTTATGACTTGTACTACCGTTTTTGGGAATTGTAAGTTGTGTAAAAGGTTGTAATTCATCGTTATTAATTGTTGGTCAAATTCTACTATTAATTCAGTAATTGTTAGGTTTACTTAGTCTTAGAGACTAGGTGCCGTCACGACATCCTACGGAGGAAAATTTGGGCCGTGACAAGAATACACTTGCAATATTACAAAGAAAAAATAGGATACAAGGTTAGAATTATTATATAAAAAAGTAGGGTTAAAGATAAAATAGAATTATTTAATAAAAAGGAAGGGCAACATGAGAGAAAAATAAGGTTAGACACGATCGCACTAAATTGGGTCGTTACATAAAGTGTCACTTTTCATCATTATGTAACGGTAATTTTAATGATACGATATAATAAAATTTAAGTTACAATCAAAACAAATACTCCACTTAAAATAACAATACGATATATATGTTAATTGTGATCTCCTGATATTGGAAGAAGGAAAGGGATCTTTATACAAATAGTCAGTCAGACTCATTATTTACTTTTTTTTAATCGATTTATATAATTTATACCTTAACTATAAACAATTATTTATATATTAAATATATATTATATATGAATTACACATATACTATACATTTGTTAGCAGTTAACTGAGCAGCTATTTAGATTAATTCTTCGAAAGGAAAATGAAAGTGCCTTTTCGCTAGTGACAGCTTCAGGCCCAAGGATTTTGAAAGAGATGCTGCGGACCGGGCCTCTTTATTCGAATGACGCTTTGGGTCCCATTTATTCCTATGCAGTACAACTTCTGAACAGGCCCTATAGTGCAAATATATAGAGGTGGTATGGGTACTTTTATCTTTTTCTTTTTTCTTAAAAAAAAGATTTTTTTTGTAAATATATATTCTAGAAATTAGTTAGAAACATATTTTGTATTTAACTGATTGTTGTAAAAAAAATATGTCTAGGAATGAACCTCTTTAAGATAGTATTAAATCTTGCCAGTCCGTTTTACGCATGTACCAAGTGTTTTAGCCATTCTGCATAACTACGAATAATCTGTGAACAAGGCAAGTTTTGTCAATTCGATAAGACTTGTGTACCAAGTTATTCCAATGCTATTTTGTACAGATTCCTCAAATGAAAATGAATTTTAAACGGGGACTCTGAGTGATCCTATATGTGCAAAAATCCAATGTAATAGGGGAAAAAAGGCAAAATGGCCTCCGGGCCACTTAAACTTGTACTTAATTGTCAACCCAGTACAAAAATTTTGTGCTTTCTAATTTGAACACCCAAACTCAACTATTCACACATCAATAGATACCTTTGACCGTTGACTATGCTTATGTGGCAATATCATACGTGATATGGTAATGCTGTGTGTAATTCACGCAAATTAAGTGCGTGAATTCAGTTTTTTTATGTAAAAAAAAAGTACTAAAACATAAATAGAATTAAAAATAAAAAGATAATACAAAAAGTAAAAGAAAGAAAAAGAAAAATCATGTGAGTTCTACCGTCCCCTTCTCCCTTCCATGTTCTTCCCATCCCTCACCTCCCTTTCCCACGTTTGTTCTTCTTTTCTAGAATTCTCGTCCCCC
>AWOL01S0002677.1:27774-55825 GCA_000715115.1 Nicotiana otophora | reverse complement strand
TTTCCCCTTCCCTTTCATCTTCCTCTCCCTAATTAATTCTCTTCCAACTTTCCTGTTCTCCCCCCTTCCTCTCCCCCTTCTTTTCTCCTCAATAAGTCAAGCATTGAGATTGTTCTTTTCACTAAATATACGATGCAAATAACTAATTACGCTATTCCTAAATCACCTTCTAATTTTAAGAAAGAATACATGTGCCAACAATCTGAGTATAGATATGGGCGTCACGATTCTTTTCCGGCCAAAAATATTTTCCGGTAAATTGACCCGGTCAAATCGACTCATTTTTTCTGATTTACAAAGGACTAGATTTGAAGATGAGAAAACTTGAGCAAAAGCGATTTTTTTTTTATTTTGACATTTGGGTTTCAAAATTTTATTAAGATTAATTTGTTTCTTCTTCATGTTTTTCGTTTCTGGATTTTAGTTTTGATGTTTAGAAAATGGATTGTAGGTTTCCCATTGGAAAGATGGTGGCTGTGTTAGCGGCGGTATTGCTGCTGGTATGCCGGATCGAAGTTCTGAAAAAACAAAAGAAGAAGAGAAGCGGGAGGAGGTGGTGTTTCAGTGGAGATGGTAGAACTCGTTGAGGATGGGGTATTTGAGAAGCATTTGGTAAATTGATATTTTAAAAAAGTAGGACCCACAAATTACACATGTCAAATTATAAAAGGCTAATTAAGTGACGTATCAATTATGTCATCGCGACTGAGAAACACGCTCAACTGAGTATGCCTATTGATGTGCGAATAGTTAAGTTGGGGTGTTCAAATGGGAAAACACAAAGTTTATGTACCGGGTTGATAACTGAATACAAGTTTAAATGGCCCGGAGGCCATTTTGCCCAAAAAAAAAAAGGTCAATAAAATTGGAAGACAAACCACACGAGGCACAAGATTTGCCTTTGGTTAGTCAAGGATTTGTGGGCTAAAAAAAGGGGGCCCATCAAAAGTTTATAGTTGGCCCACTTCTCGTGGGTTGTCCTGACAATAAGCTTTACCAGAATTAGGTTCTTTTAACAAGCAGAAATAGACAATTTTGTTCATTATAGTACTCACTGTACGTCCTCTGCTATATTCAACAATGACTATGATTAATATTTGATGTTAAAGGACAGTATGGTGCATAAGTTATTTTGCGTCCACATAGGGTTTGGGAAAGAACCGCACCCCAAGTAGTGATGTAGATAGCCTACCCCAAGCATCAATGGATACTTGCACGGCTCGAACTTGTGACCTATAGGTCACACGGAGACAACTTTAGCGTTGTTTCAAGGCTCCCTTCCATTAATAACTAATGTTATTAGATTCAATTCTGATACATAAAGCGATTAGAGTTTAATTTCTATATACTGATAGATGAATTTTTCTTACATTGTTAGAATAAAATATTATGTAAAAGTAGGTTGTTATATATAGTAAGCTTAATTTGGTAATTAGATTCTGCACTTGCTGAGTGAGCATAGCTTGCAATTACTCTGAGTCTCGCTAATTGCTCTGATCCATTTGCTTAGTCTTCTCTCCTTTTGCGCTAGACCGAGTTCACTCATTCTCATTCGTAGTAGGGGGCTTCGCTGACAGAGTGCTATACATTGTCTAGCCTTCATCAACTTTCAACAGTCTTTTGCTTACGCCACTAAAGAAGCCTTCAAACCAATCAAGAGTGAGGCGGACTAGTGATCGGCTGTCAGTATCATCATTGAATCGGATACATCTGGGTTGGTGAAAATTAGCTCCGCGTGTCAAAGAAGATCTCCGTTATTGAGTCCCTTCTAAGCAGGCTTAGGATATGAGCAACGCATATGAGAGACAATCAGGGAATGTTTTTCTTAATAGAGTATCAGACTTCTCACACGGCTAAAAATAAATTAAATGACTTGTTATAACTAGTTTAAATAATTGTTGAGGGTAAATTTTTTTATTTTCTCATGTTGATGTAATTAATTTAAATTCATAATAAATTATAAGACTTCTAGCATATTATATATTCTTTTTACAATTTTATTAATAACCGATATGATTTTGACTACATATCGACGGAGGGTAATAGGCAACGAAAGACTATACAAAGCAACTAAAATCTTAAATTTTCTATGCTTGTGTATCTGTTTCTTACTAGATCATTTGGATTTATGTACTATTGCCCTAGAACGTCAAGTTGTACAAATACTAACTACATATATTAATATGTGAAACATACAACTAGCTTTTATAAATGTTAATCATTGTATTATAGGTCAATTTTTTGTTTTACTGCAAAACACATTCAATTTTGAACATTATTGAACATATTATTTTCTCTCTTTTAGCAATCGAATTAGCCAAGTTTTAAATCACATTCAAATTTATCCTTTTTGGCATAACACTCTTATTATTTCGAGATCGTTAAAATAGTTTTTCTTTAGTTTTAATTTTGTTTAATATATTCCAGTTTTAACAGTAAAAACCTTGATCTTTATTAGTACTTTTTATATAATTTATTATTTCAAATGATATAATGAGAGCCTTGGAGCAACGGTTAAGTTGTCTTCGTGTGACCTAGGTTACATGCTCGAGCCGTGGAATCAACTACTGATGCTCGCATTAGGGCAGACTACCTACATTATACCCTCTTGAGTGCGACCCTTCCTCGGAACCTGCATGAACACGAAATACTTTGTGTATCGCGGTGCCTCTCTATTATTTCAAATGATAAAGTAAACGTGCTCATTGAGTCATTGAGATCAACTTTTGTAAAACTTTTGTGAAACTTAAGGCAGTCAAACGTGCCCGTGAAAACTAATAGCCTGTATCATTAAGCTTGTGAAGTCAAATTGTCCTCATTATAGCAAAATTTTGTGGTGTTTGACTTTCCTTTTAAGCTTGCTTCAATATGTCTAGCAAATGAATGATTAAATTGTAAAAAAGGAAAAAAGAGGTCCCTACGTTTGTAATATTTATCGCATTTATATTTACAATATATATATATATATATATATATATATATATGATGATACTGTCAATCTTATTTAACCTATGATAGCAGAACTAATCATTTTACCGGCTATCACATGGTATTTTAGTGCATTGAACTTAAACTTTATTTAGAACACTCCGCTCTTACTGGTCATATTGGTGTGAGATAACCATACATCCTATTTAGAGAAGTGGTAACAATCACAAAACTACTACTATTAGCCTTAACCACTTGTCACCACTACCAACCATCTTTACCATTATATGCATGTTGAGTATTGAGATTTTGATGATTAACAAAGTTTGTTTAGATACAATGTTCAAAGAACCAGATCTTCAATGAAGCTTCTTCACTGTTCTAAGAACCAGGTCCTCAGGGCAAAGAACTAGCTCCTCTGATTGATGATTATACATCTGTGTAAGACAGTAACTTATCTAAAAGTTACCCAGCTCCGTGTTTGGTGGAAGAAGGCTACTACATGTAATAAGGGTTGTTGCCCAAGAAGATACGAATAATTCAGTAAGAGACGAGTCCCAAAACTTGTGGAGTCCTTGGAACAGTAGGAGTCCTATCAAACAAGAAGTTGACTATGCATAGGACTCCTACAAAATCACAAAGTCCAGTCCTTTAAATACTATCTATTTTGGACTTCTGAATTCATCATTTTACACATCAACTGAAGAAACATTTTGTTCACTCTAGTCGAGTACCAGTAGTGTATTCTTCTTGAGTCAGTCTAATGAATATGCTTTAGGAAATTGAGTTATAATCAAGTGTCACAAACAATTACTGAGTTGGAGTGAGTATTTTCTTTACAAGTTAGAGTAACTTGTAAATCAAGTAGTCGTAGTAGGAGTAGTGAAAGAGTATTGAATTACAGTCTTGTAATTGATACATTTTGGCTCATTGTTCTAGTGGAGTTGAAGTTGAAAATCCTACGTAGTAGGTCGTGATTTTTGCACATTTTGAGACAGGTGATTTTTCACGTAAAAATCGATGTGTTTACTTTACTGCTTATTTTACTTCAAGTTTAAGGAACACGGTAATGAACCAAGTTATTTAGTAAGTCACATGGGCACTCAAACTAATATTTGGTATCAGAGTAGATTATCTCTCACACACGGCTAATACTAGAGAGATCTTAGAAGCAAGATGAGTGCTCCACCCGGAATTAATGAAGGACAATCAACTATCAGTCCACCCTTGTTCAATAAAAAATATTACAGTTGGTAGAAAGCAAGGATCGAAGATTTCCTGACAGCTAAAGACTATGAACTCTGGACCATAGTGAACCAAGGTCTATTGACTCCTACTAAACAAAATGCATAAAATGAAACAGTTCCTAAGCACCCCTCTGAATTTGTGACAACAGATTTCAGAATGATGGAGAAGAATACAAAGGATAAAAAAATTCTTATTTGTGGACTAGGTCCTGATGAGTACAACAGAATATTTGCATGCTCTAATGCTAAGCAGATATGTGATGCACTCCAAACTGCTCATGAAGAAACAAACCAAGTGAAGAGATCAAGGATAGAACTACTTATGAGAAACTATGAGTTCTTCTCCATGAAGGAGTCTGAGCTCATCCAAGAGATGATGACTAGGTTTACCATAATAACTAATGAACTGAAATCACTTGGAAAGGTGTTTACCTCAGAAGAGTTGGTCAGCAAAGTTCTAAGGATCCTTCTAGCTTCATGGGAATCAAAAGTCACAACAATTCAGGAAGCCAAGGAGCTGGACAAAATCTCACTTGATGAGTTGATTGGAAACTTAAAGACTCATGAAATGAGAAAGATAGAACTTAACAAGGAAGAACCAAAGAGGGATAAGGCATTGGTTCTTAAAGTGCTTGAGGAAGATGAATTTGACAATGATGATCTTGACCTAAAAGTTCAAGAGGTTCATGAAGAACTCTAAAGTTGTATCTAAGAGAGAGACCAACAGTAAGCCTAAGCAGATTAACAAAGCTAATTATAATGGGTGATACAAGTGTAGCAAGCTAGATCACATAGTCAAGGACTGCCCAATGTGGGAAGTTGAATGGAGGAAAGAATGAGCTGGAAAAAAAAATGGGAGCAGATGAGAGAAAATGGTTCCAACAAAGGAAAAATCCTAGGTAAAGGATTCACTGAAGCAATGAAGCAAGCCTTCTTTGCAGCATATGAGGACAGTGGAAGTGATAAATAGGAAAATAATGAGGATGAGGATATAAGTCTCTATGTTGTATTTGATGAACACCAGGTTGTGGAGGAAGAGCCTCCAGTACAGCTTGGAATGCACATTGGAAGACCTCCTTTGTTTAATTGTCACCACTATGATAAATGGAAGCTACGTATGAAAATATTCTTTCAAGCCACTGACTTTGACCTATGGGTAATTGTCAGTCATGAACCAATTCTCCCGACCAAAATGGATGGTGAAGGTAACAAGTGCAACACGAGAGAAGAGGAATACGATGATGAAGATCGTCAGCTTGTCCAAAAATATGCTAAAGCAAAGGACCTACTTTATAGAAGCTTGTCCAAAAACATTATTTACAAAGTGTCGTCCTCTTGCATCTTTGCCCATGATATATGGAGGACGTTGGAAGCTGACTTTTGAGATGAAAACATTAAAGTGGAATTGATGGTGATAGAAGAAACCCAAATAGAAGATGAAGTGATCCGAAAAATGGCCATGAGTGATTCAGAAACTGAAGATGAAACAAACCAGGTAAGTATCTCTAATTTGAGAGAAAACATTCATGCTATGTCTAAAAAATAATTGATGGACATAATTGTGACCACGATGAGTGAAATAGATAAAATGAGTGCTGCAAATGACCAGTTAATAAGCAATCTTTCATGTGCCAAACTTGATCTCAAAGTGCTTGAATCTGACAAAGCTAATATAGAGGGACAGGTCAAAGACCTTAAGAACCAGGTTCTTTAGCTTACTTCTAAGAATGAGAAGTCTCCTGATATACATGGTAAGAAAAGAATGAGTGATCTGCATGATAAGATTGAAAAAGAATTAAAAATGGCTAAAGATAATCTTTATGATGTTGAATGTAGGAATAAAGTCCTGCAAGAAAATCTAGAAAGGGCTAATTATGAACTATATATCTAGACTAAGCAAATGGAATAGATCTTCTGATGCCTTGAATTGGTTGAATGAAAACTTTAGCTCTAACAAATCAAGAATTGGCTACAGAAAACCTGTTCCAAAGTATGTAAGGATTTTTGATAATAAAATGTACACTCACTGTAGAAAGGTAGGACGCTTTAGAGACACTTATCCTGTCTTAATTTATGCCCATTTTAGAAACACCTTTGGTATTGTTAAAAATATGAAGAAGAAAGATGAGCCAAAAGCCAAGCCTATTGTCCATACTAAGCAAATTAAGGTTAACAAAAAAAATAGCTTTTAATCCTCTTCCCTTCTAGGCAAGAAGAGATTTGATTCATTCTTTTTCAAACAAAAAGGGACCCAAGCTTGTCTGGGTTCCCAATACTAACTTGTGACTTATGATGCAGGTTAAAGTGAGAGGGAGCAATCAGGACTAGTATCTAGACAGTGGATGCTCAAGACATATGACTAGTTAAAAGAAAAAATTTCCTCTCACTGACAACCTTCCAAGGAGGGAGTGTATCCTTTGAAAATGGGAAAAAAGGCCAGATAATAGGTATTGTCAAGGTTGGTAAGTCACTCTCTCATGCTATAGAAGATGTGTATTATGTGGGAGGCTTTAAACACAATCTTTTTAGCATCTCCCAAATGTGTGACAAAGGAAATAAAGTAAAATTCAATTTCAAAATCTGCACTGTCACTAAGCTTGATATAGATGAAATTGTGTTAAAAGGTAAGATACATAACAATATTTACAAGATATCGATTATGTCATTTCCCCAAAGTGAGCACACATGCTTAAGTGTAGTGGAAGATGATCCATTGCTATAGCATAGAAGACTGGGTCATGCCAGTCTTTCTCAACCCAATAAGTTGGCAGAAAAGGACTTGATCCTTGGTCTATCAAAAGTTGAGTTCTCCTCAGACAAGGTTTCTGATGCCCGTGGTAGAAGGAAACATGTAAGGTCATCTTTTAAATCTAAAAAGGTTATCAGCACCTCCAAACCTCTGGAGATCCTTCATATAGACCTATGTGGACCAATGAGAGTAAGGAGCAGAGGAGGTAAGATGTATGTTTTGTGATTGTAGATAACTTCTCCAGGTATGCATGGACTCTGTTTTTGGGATCTAAAGATGAAACCTTTGATGTTTTCTGCATATTTGTCAGAATGATTCAACAAAATCTGGGGTGCAATGTATTAAGTATAAGAACATACCATGGAACTGAGTTTGAAAATTCCAAATTGCTTGAGTTTTGTAACTCACATGGTATTGATCAAAATTTCTCTGCGCCTATAACTCCACAATAAAATGGGGTTGTACAAAGAAAGAATAGATCCCTAGAAGATACAGGGATGACCATGTTGATTGCTAGTAGGCTGCCTAAGAGTTTCTGGGCTGAGGCAGTCAATACTGCATGTTACCTGCTGAACAGATGCATGGTCAGGCCCATTCTTGAGAAAACTCTCTATGAGTTACTTCGAGGGAGAAAATCCAACATCACTCACCTGAGAGCATTTGGGTGCAAACGTTTTGTGCATAATAATGGTAAAGAAGCTTTAGGTAAGTTTGATGACATAAGTGATGAGGACATTTTCTTGGGTTACTCTCCACATAGTAAGGCCTATAAAGTTTTTTTATAAAAGAACTATGTATGTAGAAGAAAATATTCATGTTATCTTAGATGAATCTAATAATTTGACTGAGAAAGGTCTATAGGATGAAGACTATGACATAAGACTCACTGGTGATGGAGTTCCAAAGGAATCTGAACCTCAATATGAAGATGGATCCGGAGACAACAAGGAAATTGACAGTTGTGAGCATATAATTTTTGCCCCATTTTTAAAATACTCCTGAAATAATCAAAAATAAATTTTTTAATTGCTTTTATAGAATCTTAGGAGTCTCTTCTCTATTTTATTTTGGTTTGTTTCGTATTTAGTGGTAATTTTCATAATTAAAAATATCTTTAAATCATGAAAAAGGTCAAAAATATTTTATCTTTTATCTTTTACATTTTTAGACGTTAATTGCATTTTTAGCATCTAGTTTGTCACGACCCGAAATTTCTACCGTCGGGACCATGATGGCGCCTAACATTTCACTTGGTAGGCAAGCCAACGTTAGAATAATTTATCCTTTTTAACAATTAAAATTTAATTAATGAAGAAGAACTGATGTAACTGCCATAATCCAAATATAAATACGGAAGGTAAAACCGTAAAAACATCTGCTACCAATCCCTGAACCCGGTGTCACAAGTGCACGAACTTTTAGAGTAATATATACAAGGGTCTGAAATAAATACAACGTTGTCTGAATGAAAATACACATATAAATAAAATAAAGACGGGGACTTCAGGAGCTGCGGGTGCTGAGCAGTTGTACCTTAAGTCTCTGCAGGCTGTCCAATCCGAGATCTCTAGTAGCCGCCGCTGGGATCGTCTCCAAAATCTGCACAGTGTGCAGAGTGTAGTATCAGTACAACCGACCCCATATACTGGTAAGTGCCGAGCCTAACCTTGACGAAGTAGTGACGAGGCTAAGGCGGGTCACCTACGCTACAACCTGAACGTAGTATATAATAATGATAGAAAAGTGAGAATACTGAACAGAATTAAACAGTTAATTAAAAGTCATAACCACAGCCTCAAGAATAAACCAGCGTCGTCCAGAATCACCAATCTTTAATAATTCAGATACAAATACCAAAGAGAAAACCATCACAGCTCATGAAATGAAAACATATAGGTTGTTGCGGCGCGCAACCTGATCCCACTGTACATCTCATACTCCTCCCTTATTTCCTCATAATAGCATAAACAACAGTAAATATAAATAAAAGTATTGCGGCGTGCAACCCGATCCCACCATATCATAATAACACAATCATAGTTCACCCTTATGCCACCAAACAATCCACCCTTATTACACATGTTATGGCGTGCAACCCGATCCCACCGTATCACAATAACACAATCATAATTCACCCTTATACTACCAAACAATCCATCATTATTACACATGTTACGACGTGCAACCCGATCCCACTATATCAACATTAAGTGCTCAATATACATAGTAAATTCACAATTCAAATTACGGAAATCATCCACAATACTTAAACACCAAACCGAAATAAATAGGAAACTTGTACGTCATGAAAGTTCACATAAGTAATACTACACAGCGAGACCAATTCAGAGTATAGCAATAAACCAGCGTAAGCAAATAATAGAAGATAATGAAACTATGGAAAGAACAATATCATGAACAAGAGAAAACAATGTCAAACAAGTATCAATTAGGCATGGGAACACAATTAGCATGTAACAATTAAGACAGGGAAGGAGATAATATGAGAAAAGCAGGGAAAAAGGGAAAAACAGATAAATTGGCGGCGCATAAATACTCGTCACCTCACATATATACCACTCACATGAATTTCACATAGCAAATAGTCCGAGGGTTCCTAATTCCCTCAAGTCAAGATTAGACACAACACTTACCTCGCTCCAAAGACCACTCACTGCTCAATCACAACTTTGCCTTTCAAACCAGCCTCCGAACCAATAATATCTAGCAAATTACCAACCAAATGATTCAAAATAAGCCTTAGGGATCACCCACGATTGCAAAAGATTCAATTTAGGTCATTATTGAAAAAGTCAACAAAAGTCAACTCCCGGGCTCGCTTGGTCCAAACCCGAAATTCGGACCAAAATCCGATTACGTATTTATCCCCGAGCCCGGTTACATAATTTATTTTGGAATCCGACCTCAATTTGAGGTCTAAATCCCAATTTCTCAAAAATCTCTAACTCTACCCAAACCCCCAAATTTTCACCATGAAATCACTAGATTTTAGGTTAAAAACTTGTGAAATGTAATGAAAGATTGAAAGAAAATTGGTTAGAATTACTTACCAATGATTTGGGGAAGAAAGAGTCATGGAAAAATCGCCTCTAATGTTTTAAGTTTTGAAAATTTGAGAAATGAACCAAAAATCCCGTCTAAGTCATATTTGTTCAGCTGCAGATGTCGCATTTGCGACCTGGGCTTCGCAACTGCGAAGCCCGCAAATGCGACATTTTCTTTTCAAATCAGAAAGGTGCCCTAGGCCAGCAGTCATCGCAAATGCGAACAAGTGCTCGCAAATGCGAACAGGAGAGGATCGCAAACGCGACCAAAACTTCGCAAATGCGAAGTCCACCCCCCAGTCCACTACTCGCAAATGCGATGATTTCTTCGCAAATGTGAGGCTCGCATTTGCGAGCCAGATCTTGCAAATGCGAAATCTGCAGGTCTGATGCTTACCAGCTATGATTTCTAAGTTCAATTCACTCCATAGCATATCCGAAACTCACCCGAGCCCTCGGGGCTCCAAACCAACTATGCACACAAGCCTAAAAACATCATACAAACTTGCTCGCGCGATCAAATCACCAAAATAATACCTAGAAATACGAATAGAACACCAAATCAAAATGAAATTTTCAAGAATATTTTGAAACTTCTATTTTCACAACCGGACGTCCGAATCACGTCAAACAAACTCTTTCTTTCACCAAATTTCACAAACAAGTCATAAATATAATAATGGACATGTACCAGGCTCCGGAACCAAAATACGGATCCGGTATCAATAAGACCAAATATCAGTCAATCCTTAAAATCATTAAACTTTCAAACTTTTAATTTTTCATCCAAATTCCATATCTCGAGCTAGGGACCTCGAAATTCGATTCCGGGCATACGCCCAGGTCCCAAGTTACGATACGGACCTACCGGGACAGTCATAATACGAATCCGGGTCCGTTTTCCCAAAACATTGGCCGAAGTCAACTTAAATAAATTTTTAAGGCAAAATTCTTATTTTTTTCAGTTTTTAACATAAACATTTTTTTCAAAAATACGTCTGGACTACGCACGTAAATCGAAAAAGGCTAAAAATGAGATATTTAAGGCTTCAGAACACAAAATTAGATTTTAAAATATGAGATGACCTATCGGGTCATCACATAGTTGCACATTAATTGCATTACTAAAACATAAAATCCTAAAAATACTTTAAGACATTTTTGCATAATGTTTACAATGTTAGTTAAGGAGTAGGTAAATTAGATTGAATAGGTTAATTATGTAAAATTGGATCTAATTATGTGTTAGAATTTAAAAATGACTAACAGTTGGATTTAAAAGAAGAAATGAGAAGCATGGTTGCTGAACTCAACAGCTCCTTTGGGCCAACATATGAGCCCATTTTTCCTTTGAACCCAATTACCAAATACCCGGCATAACTAACTGCACCCGGTCCACTTCATCAGGTCTCCAAGTGACCCCAAACGACGTCGTTTCAGGCTCGTTTAATCTATACCCTTCATCTTCATTGATCCAACGGTCGCGAACTGATTCCCCTTCCCCTTAAAACTGTCCTAAAGGCCCCAAACCCGACCCCCAAAGATCGTCCCTCACCCCTGGTACCTCATCTCTCACCCTCAGCCTTAGACCGCCGCCAGAAATCACCCCACGGCGGCGGCTCACCACAAAATCTCCCCAAATTAATACCAAACAATCCCCAATCCATCGTTATCGTCCCCTAAAAACCAATCAAACTCAATGCTTTTTAGATCTGAGATTCCAGAAAACCCTAATTTCATCCCCTTTCTGATTTCTTCAACAATTGCCAATTCGTTTTGGCTCAAACTCACGTGAATCGATTGCTCTTGACGAGAGCAATCGATTTATGTTAGTTTCGGCTCATTTCAAAGCCACCAAGGTCCGTTCCAAATACAGTCAATCGGATAATTCTTGTCAAAATCGCCTTTTTCATTTCGATTAGGGTCTGTCCAGATTCTCTCCATACCACTTGACGACAGTGATAGCCCGATAGGTATACTTCTTTTTCTTTATTTTTTATTCTCAGATCGCACCTACCTAAATCACTGAATTGTGGTCGATTGTTAATTGTTTGTTTGATTGCATTATATGTTATAGATTGGTTTAGGTTAATTAAGAGCATGTTTTAGTTTGCTTTGATTATACCTAATTGAATTTTCTAAATCGTCACTTAAATTGATAGTTGTTTGTTTAATATTGCATCGATAGTTGGCTGTTAGTTTGTTCTTTCATATGTTTAGCATACTTTAGATTAGTTAGGATTTAAGATCCATTGTGCATAACAGTTAGTTTAATCGCAAGTTTGTAGGCTAAATGATCCGTATTAGTTAATTACATGTTTAAATTTGGTTAATCACCTAAATTGGGTTGGATTTTGAATATTGTTTGCTTTGCTGTATTTTTCAATCCGTTTAAGCTTCTTGTGATAGCTGTTTGTAATTACTAGAAGTACCAGGGGGCTAAAAGAAATAAGAAAATCATCGAATATTTCTGTTTAGCTGTTAAGAAGATTCTAGAAAGGAGTAATAGGGACTAAAAGAAAATAAGACAAGGAAATTAGGTCAAATGAGGGAATTAAGGGTTCAAATACAGAAAAAGAGGGAAGGCTGGAAAGAAAGAGAATAATCTGAAGGGGACAACTGTCCAAATATGTTAAAAAGATGCTTTTCCCCATATTTTTCAGGGCTGTCAGATTCTCTGCACATTCTTTCATTTTTCTCCATATAAGGCACATTCATACTCTCATTTTGGACAGACTCATTCTGCATTTTTAGAGATTTTTCCTCACTTTCACTCATTCTTCTGCCTATACATTCTCACTGATTTTTCTGTTCCCTACTCTCCTCTCCTCACACACGCCCATCTCACACTCAAAAAGCTGGAAACAAGTTATGAAATCCAAAATTTGAACTTCAAATCTGAAATACAAAATCTAAAAAGAAATAGAAGAAAAACATAAGAAAAGTAGTTTAAAAAAGATATCTCTACAGTTGTTGGAAGCTGCAACTATTCATCTTCATATTTCTGATTTTCTAAATATTTGTGGATCACAAGAGGCTGTTGATTCTATTGTTCCTGAGTTGCTGAGATCCAATTCGTAGTTTCAGACTTTTGCTTGATTTTGTCTAGTTGATTTTCTGCATTTAGGTAATTCTGTAATCATCCAGTTTGAATCAATAAATGCAAATCTGGTGTTTTAAATGCTCTATCATTTATTTAATTGCTTGTTTGATACTGCTTCCTTTTAGGTGTGTTGATGTTGGCCTTACTAGTATGGGTTGAACATTTTACTTGGTCTAGTTTTGTATATGAATGAATTTAAAATCAGCTTACATACAGTAGTTTGACTAATTTATGCTTACTGATGTAATGAAGTTCAGATTGTTGAGTTGGTATGTTTGATCACTAGTTGGTCAAACTCATTCAATGAAAAGACTAAGCCCACAATGTTGGCTCAAGAGATTCTGCCACTGCACTGTCAAGGAGGCAGCATAACAACTATATTTGTTTTAGACTTATTTAGGCAAAAATTGTAAAGTCAATTGCGAACGCATACATGATTATCTATGTAATAGACCTATTTGGATTCAAGCAGCAATTTCTTCTTGTTAAATGTATTAATCTGTCGTAAGTGTATGGAAATATTAATCTGTTCTACATTGTTTCCTTGCTTCACTGGGCCTGACAACAAGTTGACCCGCTTGGATTGGTTTCCTACATGACTGAAGTTTCCCGGCTCCAATAGTAAGAGCCGCATGACATTTGTTTGGGCCAATCTGATTAAGCCCATTTCATTGTTACCGGGGCTCTATTAAAGCCCAATTCTCAAGAGTAAAACAATGTTGTAATTGTTGGCTTGTAGTTCAATTAGCTCTATTTCAAGATGTTAAGATTTTTCTTAAAAAAGGACCAACTAATGTCCTGGTTGGAAACGATTTATTTTTTGTTACAAACATCTCAATAAATCTTATAACTTTCTTGTGAACCAAGGTTATATGGACTTAGGCCCCCAAACGGCATAACTACCTTACAGTTGTAGGAGAGAAGAATGTTGAATGTTCAGTTATTTGTAAGATTTAAATTCTCCACCTTATACTACTACGCTTATCCATAAACTCTTGGCCTTACAATAATCTCAAATTAGTTTTAGGAAATAAACAAATTTTGAACATCATAGCTTGCTTTGGGCGCGATTAATAATAAATCATCGTGACTATGGGTACGGTTCCCGTGGCATAGTCATGATACGTAAATCTCAATGCAAGTGCACGTTCACGCGACTTGACCACAACTTCGAACAATTAAAATAAATATGATGTGAATCACGGGTACATTTCAAATGGCGTAATTTACGATGTGTACAAAAATGACAAGTGCGCGGCACCGTGACTTGCCCAAATAAATTTCATAATTGTTTAAAATAATTAAAAGCGGTATAGAAGCAGTAACACATAAAAAGTCTTTTAAATATGCAATAATTCAGATAATTAAGCCAAATATTAATTGTTAAGCGACCGTGCTAAAACCACGAAACTCGAAAGTGCCTCACTCCTTCTCCCGGGTTAACAGAATTCCTTACCCGATTTTCTGTGTTCACGGACCGTAAATAGAGTCAATTTCCTCCATTTGGGATTTTAAAAATAAGCCGGTGAATTGGAACACCATAATAAATATTCCAAGTGGCGACTCTAATTAAATAAATAATCCCATTTCAATAATGTCGCTTTAATTGAAAAATCCCTGTCCCCGAAAAAAGGAGGTGTAATAGCTCTGGTGAGTCTGCTAGGGAAACGAACCCAGAACTTCTGGTTGAGGATTCAGAATTGGAGCTTAGAATAACTGTTATGCTTGGCATTCTTGTGATTGTCTGATATTACATGTTTGGGCCTAATGTGTTACTTGCCGCTTATTTACCGCTTTGATATTTTGTGAACTGTATATAAACCGTTACGTCACCCTTCTTCTCTCTGAGTCTTCTAAATCTTCTGGGAAGCGCACGCTGGCGTGGCTTCTTTTATATTAGAGTGTCATATCCCTAATTTAGAACGAGGATCAGATCAGTTTCAAAGCTGGATGACCTTTTGGTTCCCAGTACGTTACCCCCCTCGGCTCGAGTTGTCCGTTCGGGTACGCCAGGTCTAGAACAACACACCCTAGGATTCAAACCTAGAATAACATAGCCTCATACCGGATCCCTAGTAAGAATATTTTTTTGCATCACGTGCATTTCACTTTGGGGACTCAATACAGGGGTTGGGTCCGTCTAGGATAAGTATACCCAAATTAAAAGACCAACCTGATGCATTTTACGTGCTACTTGTGTATTTGTTTGTTTTGGCCTGCATGTTGACCGGCTTCTAGAATAGGAAAAGAAAATCAATAAAAAATCAAGAGTGAGGTAGGAAAGAGAAAGTTTACCCGGTTCTGAAAAATCGACGTGTTTGAAAAATTCTAAAACTCTGCCGAAATTTTGAAAAACAAAAGAGAAAAAGAAAAGTCATTTCAAAATGAGCCAATATTTTCAAAAGTAATATTTTTCCTGTTGTGTCAAAACTTACCGAACTACAAGGGTTTGATTCTCACAGGATGTGAGATACGTGGGCAACCTTCATCGGGTTCGGCCCCACTTTTGCAAAAATAATCAAAAAGATGAAATGTTGTAATTTGTCGTAAATAAAGTCAGGTGATGTTGTTTTTGTCCAAACAGCCAGAAATTCCCGTTAGGACGCCGGAAGGCCATTTTTTGCAAGAATAGCCACCTATGGTCATTTCTTCAAATTTTAGGCCACTTAGCAGGCACAACCCTAAAATCTTCCCTTCCGAAGTACTGAAGGGCCGTATTTACAAAAGTAGTCGTGTTTTGTTTTAACTTGGGTTTTGCAAAATTAATATTTTATGGTCAGCTTTTAAACAAATTCCATATGTTTTAACCCAGTCACCCTATTTAAAAAATGTACAGAATGAGCACTGTTTAAAATTTACCTGTGAGGGTTGTGGACCAGATCCCATTGACACTCCACAAGTGGTTGGAAGATTTGGGAAAATAAGGAAGAGACCGAGTCAATCGGTACTTGGGGGCGCTCACCGGACTATTGAAGATTTAGCCTAGAAGTGATTTGATAGAGGCACTAGTGCCATTTTGCGACCCAGCCCACAATAGTTTTCAGTTCTCGGATTTTGAGCTCACACCCACTCTAGAAGAAATGGCAGGCTATGCCGGGAGTACAGAAAGATTGAGGCACAAGTATCTGGTGTCTCCAAGGACCGTCACTCCCCATAAGATTCTAGATTTACTGAAAATAAATAGACAGATTAAGACAGAACGTCTGGTGGGTGGAGCTTGCACTCTTTATTTTCTATACACATCGAGGGGAGTTCGAGAACCCAGAAAGTGGACTTTGCAGTAAAGGTAACCAAGTGGGAGGTGCATTGATGCTTTGCCTTCATGGTAGAATTTTTAGTCATTTTGGTGTTTCCAAGTGAGGATGGGCATATTGACCTACGTCTAGCCGGAATCATCCATGTTTTGACTACTCAGACCAAAACCACCCCCACACCTATGATTGTATCAGATATATTCTGAGCCTTGACCTTCTGTAAGGCCGAGGCCAAGTTTTTTTAGGGGTGCAATTTTTTTCTACAGATATGGATGATAGAGCACCTTTGTCACCATCCCCGGTACATGAATTATGATTCTACCGGGAAAAGTTGCATTGAGGAATTTAGTACGCGAGTAAAGGGATTCGTAATGCCAGAGAAAGTCAAGAATTGGATCACCCGTCTTCATTCTTTGATCACAGATCAGATAGAATGGACATTGGGTTGGCTTCCCATCGATTAGATTGTTCATATGCCGGCCATCGTCCCCTATTTCCTATTGATGGGTCTCCGTAGTATCAGCCATATGCCCCATACCAAGTTTTGAGACAGTTGGAAAGATGTCAGACAGTTCCCAAAGATGTGGACCTTTGTATTCACATGGTGGAAATCTGATCTGATGCTCAATTTCCAGAAGATGTGGTCCGTCAAATTTGGAGCGAGTGCCAGTATTTGGGGGAAAACACTCGAGTACATGATTTGTCTAATGGCGAGGTTTTACCTGGGTATGCTTTTTGGTATGAAAAGGGAGTCACAGTGAATGACGAATCCTAGAGGCCAGCTAAAAGGCCCCATGTTCAGGAATTTATTGATACAACACAAGAATGATGGGCTTGGTTAGCCAAAGAGAAGGAATATCGGGCGACCATCAGCAAATTAGAGAATTAGGTCGGAACCATTAAATTTGAAAGTGGTTTGCAAGCTGCTGAAGATGAGGGAGAAAAGAAATGGTTAGCCCGAGAAAATGAACCCCTCCGAGCCCAACTCCGGGAAATGAGAATAGTCGCTGAGACGCATGTAAGAAGTGAAAGGGATCAAAAGATCATGGGCAACTTGAGGCAAAAAGTGCAAGACTATGCGACTGATCTAACAAAGGATGAAAAAGATTTAGCAAAAGCTCGGGCAAGGATGGTCCACTTGGGAAAATATGTGGAAGAACAGACAAGGTTAGCCCGCCAAGCAAAGCAAAGTTACAACATAGAAGTCGCGGGTTTAAGGAAAGAGTTGGCCGCTCTCAAAAATGAAATGGGTTAACATGTAAAAGACTTCAAGACGGAGAGAGAGAACTCCTATGCATTGATTAACAAACTGGAGGAGAGTGTCGATTTTGCAAAATCGAAACAACAAGGCCATGCAAGTAATGGAAGTCCGAGAATAACAGACTGGGCGATTGCTCCAAGAGAAGAGTGCTATTAATCTTAGAATCAAAGAAATAGTTGACTACGCTGCGATGAAATGTAATGAGTGTAAGAATATGACTAGAGTTATGTTCTTTGCTTCAGTGCTATCTTTCGCTAGCCAGGTCATGACTGACCTAGAGTTCCTTCAGGATGAGCTTGCAAGGGGCCCGTGCCAAGACTGACCGATGTCCCTCGGGCCCCTGGAATAACGTTTGAGAGTCATTTGTGTTCTTAATTATTTAGTCATCAAGTCTGTAGTTTACCTTTTTCTCGCATCGAGTCGGTTTGTCCTCCGTCAATTTTGAGTCTGTTGTTATTTTACTTCAAGTCTATATGTTTTCCTTTTTAAAGTCAGTTTTCAACATTTTCGAGTCCTTGTAATGAAAAACCCCAAAAGATTTTATTAATGAAATATTAAAAACTCCAAAAAATTCTTTTCTTTTATTTTAGTTCCCTGAACTATGTAATTGTCTGATTCATGCGGCGTCATGATACGTAGGCAATTCCCATCGGATGCGATCATAGCCATAATTAATCTGAGTGAAAATTAGAAAAAAACAAAAGAGAAAAGAATTTAGAGAAAGTAAATAAAAGAAAAAAAGAGTGACAAAAACAAAAAGAGAAAAAAAGAGAGTGACAAAAACAAAAGAGCGACAAAAACAAAACGAGGAAATCAAGAGTGATTAAAGAGAGGCAGAAATGGAAGATAAGAGTTACAGAGTGAAAAGGGACATTTAAAGATCGGGTTGAAACATGCAACTGTTGCAAACACTTGGTAGAAGCATTTAACTGTTTAGGTCCATTGCATCCCAACGTGCGATTTCCTATATGTTAAATGTCTCAAAACTAACAAGGTTTTTGTGTGCAAATTAGCTAGGTTCTATTCAGATGGTTAGTTTTGTTGGTAATATGGCTTCTCATCCCTATTTCACAAGATCCAAAAGAAAGGTTTCAATGGCCTTTGAAAGCAATCTCCACATTATCAACCCTAAGGATAACCCTGAGCACCGGGTATTTCACAACTTGTATACAACTGTTGAAGAGAATAAGATGTTGTGTCTCTGCATGATAGAAATGTGGGACGCCTAGTCTAATGGGAGGGAACCGCCAAGTACAATTTCTGGATTCCTTGAGTTGATCCCAAGGTCAGGTGGAGCCACCAACATCCCTTTGACCAACCCGTTTATCCGGTGCAGGTACCCGACAATGTCATCCAACTTTCCCGGCATGCATTCTGTGGTTCACCCCCAGACACCGGTTTTCGGGGGGCCTCCAACATTGTTCTCTGCAGCACCGATCTTCACCGCAGCACAACCAACTTTGCCTAGACCGTGTTTTGAACCCTCAACATTTACCTTCCAAGGTCCGCAATTTCAGCTTGATATGACTCATGTCATTCCAGACTCATATGCCTAACAACCACAGTATGAGTTTCTGATTGAACTAGAAAGAGCACTTAAAATTCCCGAGTTGGAAGAAATGGCTCGAAAATAAAAAGCTTGCAGCAGAGGTTGAAGAATATGCAGGGACTGAGTGGATAAAAGAGCATCTCCTACTCGGACTTGTGCATGTTTCCAAATGTTCATTTGCCAGTTGGTTTCAAAATGCCAAAATTTGAAAAGTACGACGGGCACAGAGACCCGATCGCCCATTTAAAGAGGTACTGCAATCAGCTAAGAGGGGCTGGTGGAAAAGAGGAACTTCTGATGGCCTACTTCGGAGAGAGTCTGGCAGGAATCGCTTTCGAGTGGTACATGGATCAAGAAATTACCCATTGGCATGTATGGGATGATTTGGGCCGAGCTTTTGTCTGCCAATTCTAGTATAATGTGGACATCTCTCCCGACAGGAACTCTTTGTCCAATTTGAAAAAGAAAACTGTTGAAAGTTTCGTTAATACGCTGTCAAATGGCTAAAGAAAGCCACCAGGGTATAGCCGCCAATGGACGAAGCAGAAATGGTTACGGTCTTCCTATATGCCCAAGAGGCGTACTACTTCCAGAATATGATGTCTGCTATGGGGAAGCCATTTGCTGAGGCCATTAAACTTGGAGAGATGGTTGAAAACGGGTTGAAAATAGGACGAATATTGAGTCAACCCACCCTTAAAGCTATATCACAAGCCATCCAGAATTGCTCGGGGGGTCTGGCCAATCGCAAAAAGAGATAAGAGGGAGCCATGATGGCTTCGAGCTCAAAGAGGTCTTGCCAATCATTTAACCATTTTTATATGTCACCGCGAATCCCACAACATTACTACCCACACAACAACGCTGCGTACACCGTGGCACTGCCTCCTTATGCGGTGATGAATGCCCAACCCTACACACGGCCTCATCAAAACTACAACCAAACCCGAGCTTCACCTACCAGAAATAACCGTCCTTACCAAGATCCATATAATCCCCGCCCACCACAAAACACACCCCAATATATTCCACGCCCTCGAGAGCTTTCCAGAAGAAACAATTTCACCCTCATTGGTGAATCTTACTCCAGTTTGCTCCAGGAGTTAATCCAACTGGGTCTATTACAACCTGTGGCTCCTAATCGGCAAAATCCCGACTCTCCAACATACAGGGCCGATGCCAGATGTGCATACCATTCAGGAGAGGTAGGCCATGATACAGAAGATTGTTGGACCCTCAAGAGGGCGGTCGAAGGCTTGATCAAAGCAAAAAGAATTGTGCTGAGGGACGAGGAGATCCCCAATGTGAGCAATAATCCATTGCATGCTCATAATAATGGGCCAGTTATCGGTATGATCTATGATGACAAAGAATTTGACCCAGCGTTGAGGGCCATTGTTGTCATTGCTAGTTCAGAGGCAAGATCTAAAGTAGCAGCAAAACCGGCCAAAACCATAAAGAAAGTAGCTCCGGTTCCTCAGGCCATTGAAACAAAATCAGGGCTGGCAGTTTCCAAGGATTTGGTTCTTTATGTTCCTAGGGCCCTGAGAAAAGAACATCTTGTCCTCAATACTCCAAAGAAGTTTGATGAAAAGAAAGCTATATTGAATGTGCCAAGGTTGTATGTACCGAATGGGACATATGCGGCACGGGGGCTATTAATTTCACTAAGGCTGACTGAGCCCACGCACCACAGAGTCCTATAAAAGATCCTACTACAGTCCCGTGGAAGTACAAATGAACTGTGGTTACTTACAAGGGGAAAGAAATTATGGGGGAAGTGAATGAGATGATTCGGTCTAGGAGGTACTATACTTCGGATGAGATAAGGAAGTCCAAATAGAACATAGACAAACATATGCTACCCAAGAAACCAGTGAGCAATGAAAAAGCGGAGGAGTTCTTTAAGAAGAAGAAAACTTGAGAGTACTCGATAGTCGACTAACTCCGAAAGACTCCCTCCGAGACCTCACTCCTATCTCTGTTGTTAAGTTCAGATGAACACCAAAAAGTGATCCTCAAAACTTTGAATGAAGCTTATGTCCCAGTTGAAACTACTATCGAACAATTAAAAATGATGGCCGAAAGATTTTTTGAGGTCAATAAGATCTCATTCAGCCGCGATGATTTGCCTGGAAAAGGAGCGACCCACAAAAAATCCCTCCACCTAACTGTTAAATGTGAGGGCTACTATGTGAAAAAGGTCATGCTGGATGGCAGGTATGGAGTAGATATTTGTCCTTTCTCAACGCTCCAGAGAATGGAAATCCTTACAGAAAGAATTCAGGCCAATAATATCTGTGTACGAGCCTTTAATGGGGTCAAGAGAGACACAATCGGAGAAATTGATCTAATATTAACCATTGGCCCCGTGGACTTTGAGGTGACCTTCTAAGTCTTGGACATGGAAATCTCATACAATTTCCTTCTTGGTAGACCATGGATTCATGCTGCCATAGTTGTTCCTTCCAATCTCCACCAGATGGTCAAGTTTGAGTATGACAATCAAGAGATCGTTGTCTATGGAGAAGACAAGCATTCTATTTACCGGGACCCCTCAGTCTCGTGTCTTGAAGCCAGGGAAGGCAGTGAGTATATTGTGTATCAAGCTTTTGAAATTGTGGTCGCTGACTAATTTGAAGAAGTGGCCCCACTACCTAAACCTTGTTTGTTTAATGCTTCAATCATGGTTGCTACCCAAATCATCATAAATGGGTACAAGCCCGGAAAATGGCTTGGAGTATATCTGCAGGGCATTACTGAGCCCATTTCCCCGGTTGTCAATGAGAAGTTTTTTGGGTTGGGTTTCCGAGCTACAGAGGCCGACATAACATAGGCTAATAACCGCAAAAAAATGGATGGGCCCTGTACCATCCCATTCCACATCTCGCCCAATCATTTGTCAAACAAAAGTATGTGGAGGAAGAAGAAGAGTCCTTCACAGTTGAAGAAATTGATGATATCTGCGGAGCTTTGAAAAAAATGCTATATGAATCCCACATGGTCCAGCCAGGGGAGGGCACGAGCCATGCCGGGTTTAGTATATGGGACCAGATTTCAAGCTCCAGAACTAGAAGGCTACCGCATTCCCCGTCAGGCGGGAATCGATTAATTCAGTCTTGCCATCTTTTCTGCATTACGAGTTATTTCAGGGTGTAACTCGAATGTTTTACTTTACTATCTTTTAATTGTGATGTAAACCGTCATATCTTTCAATTCAATGAAATGGAATCAATATTTCATCGTTCATAGACGTCTCTTTTCCTTTGTTCTGATTTTGCTATTTTCCTATCTTTTCGTTTCAGTTCTAATAATGCGGACCTTAATAACATGACATGCTTGCGGACTTCATGCTCAGATCCTATAACGTTGTCTAACTTTACTATAATGAATCAAGAGCCAGAATATGATGAAGATGATGCTTTTAGGGAAATAAATTGAGAATTGGAACAATTTGAGAATAAGCCTAAGCCAAACTTAAATGAAACTGATCCAGTTAATTTGGGAAATTCTGAAGAGAATCGAGAAACCATGATAAGCATTCACGCTGATAAGAGAACTAGAGATGCTTTGATCCAACTTTTGTTTGAATTCAAAGACGAGTTTGCATGGTCTTATGATGATATGCCACGGTTGAGTATTGATTTGGTGGTACATAAATTGCCTACCCACTCCGGTTACCCGCCCGTCCAATAAAAGCAAAGAAAGTTCAAAATCGATATCAGTGATAAGATCAAGGAAGAAGTCACCAAACAATTAAAAGCTGGTGTGATCCGAGTGGTACGATACACCACATGGTTGGCTAATGTGGTACCGGTGCCAAAGAAAGATGGAAAAACCCGAGTTTGTGTTGATTATTACAATTTGAACAAGGCAAGTCCCAAGGACAACTTTCCATTGCCAAACATCCACATTCTCGTTGATAATTGTGCTAAACACGAGATACAGTCTTTGGTGGATTGTTATGATAGGTATCACCAGGTTCTGATGGATGAAGAAGATGCAGAAAAGACTGCTTTTACCACACCTTAGGGCACTTACTGTTATAGGGTCATACCATTTGGTCTGAAAAATATCGGGGAAACCTATATGAGAGCTATGACTCCCATCTTCCATGACATGATGCATCAGGAGATTGAGATATAGGTGGATGATGTGATCATTAAATCCAGAACGTAAGAAGACCATGTGCGAGATCTGAGGAAGCTTTTGACAGATGAGTGTCAAGAAGCTTTTGATAAAATCAAAGAGTATCTGTCAAATCCACCGGTGTTGGTTCCACAAGATCCAGGAAGACCTTTGTTCTTGTATCTGACAGTCCTGGAAAATTCTTTCGGGTGTGTCCTGGGGCAATACGATGTAACCGGTAAGAGAGAACAAGCCATATATTATCTGAGCAAAAAGTTCACCAGTTATGAAGCTAAGTACACTTTTTTGGAAAGAACTTGTTGCGTCCTAACTTAGGTCTCCCAAAAGCTCTGGCATTACTTACTGGCTTACACAATATATATCATAACTAGGGTGGATCCTTTGAAGTATATATTCCATAAGCCAATGCCCACTGGAAGGTTAGCAAAATGGCAGATCCTCCTCAACGAGTTTGACATTGTCTATGTCACTCGCACAACGATGAAAGCTCAAGCCTTGATGGATTATCTAGCTGAGAACCCGATCGATGATGAGTACCAACCATTAAGCACTTATTTTCCATACGAGGAAGTAAACTCGGTTGAAGTGATTCCAGAGAACGTCAATGCCTGGAAAATGTTCTTTGATGGGGCTGTAAACACAAAAGGCATAGAGATTGGGGAAATTTTTATCTTACGCGCAAGTCAACATTATCCGGCCATAGCCCGGCTTTGGTTAATTTACACGAACAATACTACTGAGTATTAAGCATGTATCATGGGTATGAACATGGCGGTTGATATGGAAGTACAAGAGTTATTAATCATGGGAGATTCTAATTTAATTATACGGCAAGCCCAAGGTGAATGGGAAACTCGAGACATCAAACTTATCCCTTACAGGCAACATGTGGAAGATATGAGTAAACAGTTTAAGTCTGTCGAGTTCAAGTATATTCCTCGATTCCACAATGAGCTAGCTGATGCACTAGCTAGTCTGGATTCAATGATGTCGTGCCCGAGTAATATTCATATTGACCCGCTGGAAATTCAGGTTCAAGAAAGGCATGGTTATTGTAACCCAGTCAAATTGGATCCAGATGGTGAGCCATGGTATCATGATATCAAAAGGTTCTTGAAAACAAAAGAATATCCCGAGCAGGCCAGTGGAGATCAAAAGAGAACTATCAGAAGACTTACAAGCAGTTTCTTTTTTAGCAGAGAGATTCTGTACAAAAGAACTCCAGATCTGAATCTTTTGAGGTGCGTAGATTCTCGAGAAGCTAAAGGGATCATGAACGAAGTGCATTTAGGAGTATGTGGGCCTCACATGAACGGGTATGTCCTTGCAAAGAAAATCCTCTCTACAGGTTATTACTGGATAACCATGGAAAAAGATTGTTTCAGTTGTGTCTGAAAATTCCATCAGTGTCAGATACACAGTGACCTGATTTAAGCACCATCTTCAGAATTACATACAATGTCAGCACCGTGGCCGTTCATTGCTTGGGGCATGCATGTTATTAGGCCAATCAAATTGAAAGCTTCAAATGGGCACAGATTCATCTTGGTTTCCATTGATTATTTCACAAAGTGGGTTGAAGCAGTCATTTTCAATGCCGTCACTAAGAAAGCAGTAGTGTATTTCATACATTCCAACATTATTTATCGTTTTGGTATTCCTAAAACTATCATTACAAGCAATACTGCAAATCTGAACAACCACTTGATGAGGGAGGTAAGAGAACAATTTAAAATTACGCATCGTAATTCTACCCCTTATCGACCCAAAGCTAATGGCGCCGTTGAAACTGCAAACAAGTACATCAAAATGATTGTCAAAAAAATGGTTTAGGATTCCAGACAATGGCATTAAAAGTTGCCTTTGCACTATTGGGATATCGCACAACCTTGCGCACATCAGTTAGGGACACTCCCTACTTATTGGTTTATGGCACTGAAGAAGTAAAACCTGCAGAAGTTGAGATTTACTCTCTTCGGATCATTGTTGAAGCTGAGATCGAGGATGATAAATGGGTGGGTTAAAATCCGGTTGGAGCAGTTGACTATGATTGATGAAAAGAGAATGGCCACAGTTTGCCACGGCCAGTTGTACCAACAAAGAATGGCCCAAGCCTACAACAAGAAAGTGCGGCCCAGGAAATTTGAAGTGGGGCAACTCGTTCTGAGATGTATTCTCCCGCATCATGAAGAAGCTAAAGGAAAGTTTGCTCCAAATTAAAAAGCTCCATACATTGTAACAAGAGTGCTGCCAAAAGGAGCGCTATATTTGGGAGACATCGAAGGAAATATCCATGAGACAGATGTCAATGCAGATGCAGTCAAAAGGTACTGTGTTTGACCCTTTACGCAGCTTTAATGCTCTCTGACTGGGATGACGAAGGCCTTCATTCTTACTACCCAAACACTATCAACCCTTCGCAAACCCTTTGAGCCAGTTACCTTTATTTGATTACCCTCTTTGGAACCTGAAAGTTATTATTGAAACAAAAATGAAAAAGAGAGAGAAAAGAAAAAAACAAAAAGTTCACATCATTGAACTGCGTTCGACTTGATTCCAAAAGGATACATAGGCAACCTCTCTCTAGGGTTCAGTCACACCAAAATAAAAATTCACATTCCCCCAAAAGTTAAAACTGGGGCAGATATTATAATGGTTCGGTGATGGTTTCGTCTGAAAGATTCCAAAGTTGTAATTCAATCCAAATTATTTTTACCCAAATCCATTTCAAGTCCTTCTGATCAATCGGCAAAGATGTTCAAATTTAGGGGATACAGTTACTTGGATTTGATGCAACCAAAATGAGAGAAGTAAAATGAGAGAGCCTTATTGGTGAAAATCCCCGTGGTCACCATAAGGCGATGGGGAGTAAAGAAGTTAAAACGAGAGAGTCTTGTTAGTGAAAAATCGCAAAGAGCATTATAAGGAGATAGTGAGAAGAGAAATGAGAGAGGTCAGCTGGTGAAAACCCACAAAGGGTGCCACTAATCGAAAAGAGGATCCTCACAGCCATTGGCATCGATATAGTCCTGGCATGGTTTCTCGGTTTCGAGGCAAAAGTTATGATGAATTTCTGAGAGTCGAACGGTTTACACATATCAAGCATCCAGTCCAAAAAGCATGTCACATTCATTGAAGTCTTCATGTACTCCAGATAAATCCTTCTTTCCTTTTCCCGAAAGGGATACCTTTTATTTAAACTCATTCTCCATTCCATTGTTTGTTTGTCTTTGAATTCCTTTCGGTCTAACTTTGTTCCAAAAACTAAGACAAAGAAGAGATGGCAAGACTGATTTACAGGATTTTTGTTTGCCACAATCTGATATTCAAGAGGCACCCAGCCTCGGCAGGGGCATCAAGTCGACCCCGACTGCCCATGGTGGTTGATGCTTCGAAATCAAAAACTCTCAAAAGAAGGAAATCAAATTGAAGTGCCCATAAGGGCAAAATGAATTTGAAATATTGAGTCCCACGTGGCTAATCGTCTTGGCAAGGTTTGAAAAGCCAAGGATTCCTTAATGCGCTGAAAATTACAATTGGAAGAAAGAAGTCAGAAGTGAAAGGCCTACAAAGTCAAAATAAAGTCGAAAATGGTTAAGTCCCATGTGACCAACCGTCATGGAAAAGTTTGGAAAAGCTAAAGGTTCTCCGGGGCCAGAAATGCAATCGGTATTCAGGAAACAACCAGTTACAGTTGAAATTATCATCAAAGAAGTCAGTAGAGATCAAGTGACTAAAACACTCACGGCCACAAAACCAACCACCATTTCAAACTAACAATTGTTCTTTGTCTGGAAACAGAAAACAAGTGCAATCCAAAAGCAACCTTGCAAGAAATAGGTGCAACCAAAAAGAAATAGTACAGGAGCTAGAAACAGCTCTGCAGCAACAACTCCAAAAAGGGAAGTCTTCTCCAAAATTCTTTCCCGCATTTTACTCATTCTCTAAAAAAAATGAAAAAAAAAGAAAGAAAAGAAAGAAAATTCAAAATATGGTAGTATAGGGCACACCAATCCCTAGTTGTGTTTTCCAACATATGGTACCTCACTCCCTAGTTGATGATATTTTAGACATAGGGTACACTACTCCCTAGTCTCCTTACCAGTATAGGGTACACCAATCCCTAGCTGTGTTTTCAAACATAGAGTACACCGCTCCCTAGTTGATGATATTTTAGACATAGAGTACACCACTCCCTAGTCTCCTTACCTGTATAGGGTACACTAATCCCTAGTTGTGTTTTCCAACATATGGTACCTCACTCCCTAGTTGATGATATTTTAGAACACTACTCCCTAGTCTCCTTACCAGTATAGGGTACACTAATCCCTAGTTTTGTTTTCCAACATATGGTACCTCACTCCCTAGTTAATGATATTTTAGACATAGGGTACACCACTCCCTAGTCTCCTTACCAGTAAAGGGTACACCAATCCCTAGATGTGTTTCCAACATAGGGTACCCCATACCCTAGTTGATGATATTTTAGACATAGGGTACACCACTCCCTAGTCTCTTTACCAGTATAGGGTACGCCAACCCTAGCTGTGCTTTCCCATAGAGGGTACACCACTCCCTAGTTGATGATATTTTAGACATAGGTACACCACTCCCTAGTCTCCTTACTAATATAGGGTACACCAATACCTAGCTATATTTTTCAACATAGGGTACACCACTCCCTAGTTGATGATATTTTAGACATAGGGTACACCACTCCCTAGTCTCCTTACCGGTATAGGGTAC
>AWOL01S0002677.1:4932-27556 GCA_000715115.1 Nicotiana otophora | reverse complement strand
AAAATTACAATTGGAAGAAAGAAGTCAGAAGTGAAAGGCCTACAAAGTCAAAATAAAGTCGAAAATGGTTAAGTCCCATGTGACCAACCGTCATGGAAAAGTTTGGAAAAGCTAAAGGTTCTCCGGGGCCAGAAATGCAATCGGTATTCAGGAAACAACCAGTTACAGTTGAAATTATCATCAAAGAAGTCAGTAGAGATCAAGTGACTAAAACACTCACGGCCACAAAACCAACCACCATTTCAAACTAACAATTGTTCTTTGTCTGGAAACAGAAAACAAGTGCAATCCAAAAGCAACCTTGCAAGAAATAGGTGCAACCAAAAAGAAATAGTACAGGAGCTAGAAACAGCTCTGCAGCAACAACTCCAAAAAGGGAAGTCTTCTCCAAAATTCTTTCCCGCATTTTACTCATTCTCTAAAAAAAATGAAAAAAAAAGAAAGAAAAGAAAGAAAATTCAAAATATGGTAGTATAGGGCACACCAATCCCTAGTTGTGTTTTCCAACATATGGTACCTCACTCCCTAGTTGATGATATTTTAGACATAGGGTACACTACTCCCTAGTCTCCTTACCAGTATAGGGTACACCAATCCCTAGCTGTGTTTTCAAACATAGAGTACACCGCTCCCTAGTTGATGATATTTTAGACATAGAGTACACCGCTCCCTAGTTGATGATATTTTAGACATAGAGTACACCACTCCCTAGTCTCCTTACCTGTATAGGGTACACTAATCCCTAGTTGTGTTTTCCAACATATGGTACCTCACTCCCTAGTTGATGATATTTTAGAACACTACTCCCTAGTCTCCTTACCAGTATAGGGTACACTAATCCCTAGTTTTGTTTTCCAACATATGGTACCTCACTCCCTAGTTAATGATATTTTAGACATAGGGTACACCACTCCCTAGTCTCCTTACCAGTAAAGGGTACACCAATCCCTAGATGTGTTTCCAACATAGGGTACCCCATACCCTAGTTGATGATATTTTAGACATAGGGTACACCACTCCCTAGTCTCTTTACCAGTATAGGGTACGCCAACCCTAGCTGTGCTTTCCCATAGAGGGTACACCACTCCCTAGTTGATGATATTTTAGACATAGGTACACCACTCCCTAGTCTCCTTACTAATATAGGGTACACCAATACCTAGCTATATTTTTCAACATAGGGTACACCACTCCCTAGTTGATGATATTTTAGACATAGGGTACACCACTCCCTAGTCTCCTTACTAATATAGGGTACACCAATACCTAGCTATATTTTTCAACATAGGGTACACCACTCCCTAGTTGATGATATTTTAGACATAGGGTACACCACTCCCTAGTCTCCTTACTAATATAGGGTACACCAATACCTAGCTATATTTTTCAACATAGGGTACACCACTCCCTAGTTGATGATATTTTAGACATAGGGTACACCACTCCCTAGTCTCCTTACCGGTATAGGGTACACCAATCCATTGCTGTGTTTTCCAACATAGGGTACACCACTCCATAGTTAATGACATTTTAGTCATAGGGTACACCACTCCCTAGTCTCATTACCAGTATAGGGTATACCAATCCTTAGTTGTGTTTTCCCACATATGGTACACCACTCCCTAGTTGATTGAGCTTAAATGCAGGGTACACCACTGCATGATATCCTTTCCAGTATAGGGTACACCAATCCCTAGCTGTATTTTCCAATGTAGGGTACACCAATCCCTAGTTAATCGGATCTTAAATACAGGTTACACTACTCCTTAATATCATTGTTAATATAGGGTACACCAATCCCTCATCGCATTTCCCCAACATAAGGTACATCAATCCTTAGTTGAGGCACCATTTAGACAATACGAGTACACCATTCCCAAATTATCATGTTTTCCTAGGGTATACCAGTCCCAACCTTTTATTGCTTTCAATAATGAAGTAGTATAGAGTTTTGCATATAACTCATGAAACTTTCCTAGTGAAAACTGGGGTAGAAACATTTCGTTTGTTTGTTTGTTTTGGTGTGTGAGCTAGTTTTACCTCGAGACACAGGGTTCGAGATGATCAAAAGAATAAGTCTCAATCTAGAATAAAGAAAATAAAAGAAAAGAAAATAAAAGAAAAAGAAGTAAATCCAAAATGTAGAAGCGGATGAAAAGATGTGGACTGCTCAAGACATGATTTGAAACACGAGCATTGCACTTCTCGTTTTGATCACAAGAAGCCGTAGAAGAATGAACTAGCACATGTATCTATCAAGAATCAAGGTTCAGATCAGAGTCTGCAGGAAGAACCAGTCAAGACTCAAGATCAAGCTTCAGAAGACCTATAGAAAGGAATCTTGTAACTCATAGCTAATAGGCTTGTTTAGTTTCTTTCAATTTTGATCTTGGTTGAATAAGGAGTTCAGGAAGCAGTAACAGCAGCAACAACAGTGAAATCACGGCTTACCGATAGTCTGAGCTGCTGAACTCAACAACTCGTTTGGGCCAACATCTGAGCCCATTTTTCCTTAGAACCCAATTACCAAATACCCTCCCCAACCAACTGCACCCGATCTACTTCATCAGGTCTCCAAGTGACCCCAAACGACGTCGTTTCAGGCTCATTTAATCTACACCCTTCTTCTTCATTAATCCAATGGTCACGAGTTGATTCCCCCTTCCCCTTAAAACTGTCCTAAAGGCCCCAAACCTGACCCCTAAAGACCGTCTCTCACCCCTGTTACCTCCTCTCTCAACCTCCNTCAAGTGACTAAAACACTCACGGCCACAAAACCAACCACCATTTCAAACTAACAATTGTTCTTTGTCTGGAAACAGAAAACAAGTGCAATCCAAAAGCAACCTTGCAAGAAATAGGTGCAACCAAAAAGAAATAGTACAGGAGCTAGAAACAGCTCTGCAGCAACAACTCCAAAAAGGGAAGTCTTCTCCAAAATTCTTTCCCGCATTTTACTCATTCTCTAAAAAAAATGAAAAAAAAAGAAAGAAAAGAAAGAAAATTCAAAATATGGTAGTATAGGGCACACCAATCCCTAGTTGTGTTTTCCAACATATGGTACCTCACTCCCTAGTTGATGATATTTTAGACATAGGGTACACTACTCCCTAGTCTCCTTACCAGTATAGGGTACACCAATCCCTAGCTGTGTTTTCAAACATAGAGTACACCGCTCCCTAGTTGATGATATTTTAGACATAGAGTACACCGCTCCCTAGTTGATGATATTTTAGACATAGAGTACACCACTCCCTAGTCTCCTTACCTGTATAGGGTACACTAATCCCTAGTTGTGTTTTCCAACATATGGTACCTCACTCCCTAGTTGATGATATTTTAGAACACTACTCCCTAGTCTCCTTACCAGTATAGGGTACACTAATCCCTAGTTTTGTTTTCCAACATATGGTACCTCACTCCCTAGTTAATGATATTTTAGACATAGGGTACACCACTCCCTAGTCTCCTTACCAGTAAAGGGTACACCAATCCCTAGATGTGTTTCCAACATAGGGTACCCCATACCCTAGTTGATGATATTTTAGACATAGGGTACACCACTCCCTAGTCTCTTTACCAGTATAGGGTACGCCAACCCTAGCTGTGCTTTCCCATAGAGGGTACACCACTCCCTAGTTGATGATATTTTAGACATAGGTACACCACTCCCTAGTCTCCTTACTAATATAGGGTACACCAATACCTAGCTATATTTTTCAACATAGGGTACACCACTCCCTAGTTGATGATATTTTAGACATAGGGTACACCACTCCCTAGTCTCCTTACCGGTATAGGGTACACCAATCCATTGCTGTGTTTTCCAACATAGGGTACACCACTCCATAGTTAATGACATTTTAGTCATAGGGTACACCACTCCCTAGTCTCATTACCAGTATAGGGTATACCAATCCTTAGTTGTGTTTTCCCACATATGGTACACCACTCCCTAGTTGATTGAGCTTAAATGCAGGGTACACCACTGCATGATATCCTTTCCAGTATAGGGTACACCAATCCCTAGCTGTATTTTCCAATGTAGGGTACACCAATCCCTAGTTAATCGGATCTTAAATACAGGTTACACTACTCCTTAATATCATTGTTAATATAGGGTACACCAATCCCTCATCGCATTTCCCCAACATAAGGTACATCAATCCTTAGTTGAGGCACCATTTAGACAATACGAGTACACCATTCCCAAATTATCATGTTTTCCTAGGGTATACCAGTCCCAACCTTTTATTGCTTTCAATAATGAAGTAGTATAGAGTTTTGCATATAACTCATGAAACTTTCCTAGTGAAAACTGGGGTAGAAACATTTCGTTTGTTTGTTTGTTTTGGTGTGTGAGCTAGTTTTACCTCGAGACACAGGGTTCGAGATGATCAAAAGAATAAGTCTCAATCTAGAATAAAGAAAATAAAAGAAAAGAAAATAAAAGAAAAAGAAGTAAATCCAAAATGTAGAAGCGGATGAAAAGATGTGGACTGCTCAAGACATGATTTGAAACACGAGCATTGCACTTCTCGTTTTGATCACAAGAAGCCGTAGAAGAATGAACTAGCACATGTATCTATCAAGAATCAAGGTTCAGATCAGAGTCTGCAGGAAGAACCAGTCAAGACTCAAGATCAAGCTTCAGAAGACCTATAGAAAGGAATCTTGTAACTCATAGCTAATAGGCTTGTTTAGTTTCTTTCAATTTTGATCTTGGTTGAATAAGGAGTTCAGGAAGCAGTAACAGCAGCAACAACAGTGAAATCACGGCTTACCGATAGTCTGAGCTGCTGAACTCAACAACTCGTTTGGGCCAACATCTGAGCCCATTTTTCCTTAGAACCCAATTACCAAATACCCTCCCCAACCAACTGCACCCGATCTACTTCATCAGGTCTCCAAGTGACCCCAAACGACGTCGTTTCAGGCTCATTTAATCTACACCCTTCTTCTTCATTAATCCAATGGTCACGAGTTGATTCCCCCTTCCCCTTAAAACTGTCCTAAAGGCCCCAAACCTGACCCCTAAAGACCGTCTCTCACCCCTGTTACCTCCTCTCTCAACCTCCGCCTTAGACTGCCGTCGGAAATCGCCCCACGACGGCAGCTCACCACCAAATCTCCCCAAATTAACACCAAACAATCCCCAATCCATCCTCATCCCTAATCCATCGTTATCTTCCCCAAAAAGCCCATCAAACTCAAAGATTTTTAGATCTTAGATTCTAGAAAACCCTAATTTCGTCCCTTTCTGATTTATTCAACAATTTTCGATTCTTTTTGGCTCAAACTCAAGCAAATTAATTGCTCTTGACAAGAGCAATCGATTTATGTTAGTTTCTGCTCATTTCAAAGCCACCAAGGTCCGTTCCAAATCCAGTCAATCAGATAGTTCTTGTCAAAATTGCCTTTTTCATTTCGATTAGGGTCCATCCAGATTCTCTCCATACCTCTTACCGACAGTGATAGCCCGATAGGTATACTTCTTTTTCTTTCTTTTTTATTCTCATATCGCACCTAGCTAAATCACTAAATTGTGATCGATTGTTAATTGTTTGTTTGATTGCATTAAATGTTATATATTAGTTTTAGGTTAATTAAGAGCATGCTTTAGTTAGCTTTGATTATACCTAGTAGGGCTATTCAAAATCGAACCGAAACTGTTAACCGAACCGAACCGTTGGCTTATTGGCTTATTAGTATCGGATTATTGGGGTAATGGATGGTGAACGGATTGAGATTTTGTAATTAACGACTTAACGGTTTGGGGCAGATTACTCAATTTTCTTATCGGATAAACCGTTAACCCGTTAAGAATTTTTATATTTACACTATCCTACGGATCTTGAAGCAGCAATAACTCCTAAGACTCGATGTCCATTCCAATTTATAACTTTCCCACCATAATTTTCAATTCTATCCAGCTCTTCAGGTCTGTTAGGATGCGTACAGGAAGTCAGTCAACAAAACCACCCTTAAAAAGAATCCATTTTAATATTATACCAAAACATTTCTATTTGGTTTAACCGATAAAACCATCCGATAATCGCTAACCTGATATCAATCCGCCTGTTATCTTATTGGTTGACTAGCGTATTCCTACATTTATTGTCACGACCCAAAATTCATTAAAGGTCGTGATGGCGCCGGACACCGCTGTCAGGCAAGCCAAAAATAAATACTTAATTTGGGTCTCATTTTAATATTTTTGAAATCATATTTTCCTTCAATTAAATAGTAAAAGATGGAATTTACAGAGTAAATAATAATATTTTTAACAAATTTCAATACAGGACAACCCATAATCATCCCAAAACCTAGTGTCACAAGTGCATGAGCCTCAACTAGGAATGTAAAATAAAATACAACATCTATCCGAAATACAAATTGGACAGGAAAATATAAATACTCTGAAGGAGACTCTGCTGGCTGCGGATCATAGTATAGAATGCAGCTCACCTAAGTCCCCGCGATAACCGCACCTCTGCTCCCCCGAGATCACTAGACATATATGTACCTGCACAAAATATGCAGCAAGTATAGTATGAGTACGTAAATCAATGCGTATCCAGTAAGTATCCTACCTAACCTCGAAAAAGTAGTGATAAGGGGTCGACTCCGACAATTACTATGGGCTATAAATAAAATACCAATGATATAAGTAAGCATGAATTACGTAGAACGGTTGTAAGCTTAATATCATGAAATAAGTAAATAATTCTTTTGTTAATAAGAAATATCCAAATCTATTTTTTTCATCGTTTATCATTTTTTGTATCTCAGGCCAGTGAAGCAATATCAATTATCATATATTCCAAAGCAACCAATTCAATCATGCGCAAATCATGCTGAGGTCATACGGCCCGATCCAACATAAATATTTAAACTGTGCACTGCCGAGTGTCGAACGACACGAACCATAGATGCATCTATCTGCTACCGAGGCGTTCGACCTGCTCCATAAAAGAGAGGAGGTTAATTCCCTCTTACAATATTAGAAAGGAGACTTACCTCGCTCCGAAATTCCATAACCGTATCCCAAGCCCTTCCAACAACTCAAACCGATGTCCAACGCTCCAAAACTAGTCAATAAATGTGCAAACCCATATATATATATATATATACACTCTAATACTCATTATGATTCAATTTACAATAATTCCTAACTCCGCTTGAAAAGTTGATAAAAATTACCCTGGGGCCACGTGCTCGGATTCCAAACAATTTCGAAGATAAACTTTACACATAACATCACGAACTCAAATATATAATTTATTCTAAATTCCATGTCTAATTTCTAGGTTTTTATTCAAAATCCTAAATTTCCACAAATTTTCATGCCTAAATCTATGTATAAACCTTGTATGAAACTCACAACTAGTAGAAATCACTTATCTCATGCTTGGTGATGAAAGTGGTGCTCCAAAAATCGCTCCTAGGTCAGCTCCCATGGAGGAAAATGAAATGAAAATGGCCAAACTCCCGTTTTTAAAACCTCACTGCCGAGGCGACCTTCTTTGCAATCGCGGAAAGCTCATCGCGATCGCGAAGGCCAAAGAAACACTGCCTCCAATTTCCTCTTCGCGTTCGCATCATCTTGGTCGCGTTCGCAAATATTTAAGACCAACACCCTTCACGTTCGCATTCCCCCAACTGCGTTCGCGAAGGCCAACTACTCCAGGCCCCACTCCCTCATCTCCTCTTCGTATTTGCGGTTGGACCTCCACGTTCGCGAAGCACTGGTAGGCCCACCTACGTGTTCGCAGGCCCCTCACTGCGTTCACGTAGGGAAAAATTCACCAGCTCAGGAATCATTCTTCACAATCGCACCTCTTCCCCCGCGTTCGTGAAAGAAAACACTAGTACCAGCAAACCAGCAACAACTTTCCATCCAAACTCGATCCGAAATCACCCCGAAACATACCCGAGGCCCCCAGGACCCCGTCCAATCACCCTAACCTATCCCATAACATAACACAAACTTTCTCGAGGCCTCAAATCACAGCAAACAACATCCAAATCATGAATCGCACCCCAATTCGAACTTAATAAATTTTAGAACTTCAAACTTCTACATTCGATGCCGAAACCTATCAAATCACGTCTGATTGACCTCAAATTTTGCACACAAGTCACATTCAACATTATGGACCTACTCCAACTTCCGGAATTAAAATCCGACCCCGATATCAAAAAGTCCACTCCCGGTCAAACTTCTCAAAAACCTTCAAATTTCTAACTTTCGCCAAATGATCCCAAAATGACCTACGGACCTCCAAATTCACATCCGGGCGTGCTCCCAATACCAGAATCACCTTACAGAGCTATTTCATATTCTTCCAAAATACCAACTTCTACAATAGGTGCTGAAACGCTCCCGGGTCATCCAAAACCCGATCCGAACATACGCCCAAGTCCAATATTATCATACAAACCTGTTGGAACCTTCAAATCCCAGTTTCGAGGTCGTTTACTCAAAAATCATACTTTAGTTAATCCCTCCAACTTAAGGCTTCCGAAAATAGAATTCTCTTTCCAAATCAACTCCGAACTTTCCGAAATTCACTTCCGACCACGCGTACAAGTCATAATACCTAAAGTGAAGCTGCTCATGACCTCAAACCGCTAAACGACTCGTTAGAGCTCAAAATGACCGGTCGGGTCGTTACATTTATAATTTGATAATCGATAAGCCAAACTATTAAGCATAATTATCCGTCCGATCCGCCTGATAAGCACCCCTAATACCTAGTTGAATTTGCTAAATCATATTTTAAATTGATAGTTGTTTGCTTATGTAATGACTCGACTGGTCATTTTGCTTTTTAGATCCTTGTTCCCCCAAATAAGACTCTCCGTATGTGGTTTTACTGTTTTATGACTTGCGGGGATGGTTAGTTCGGGATTTGGAAGGGTTCGAGTTGGAATCGGAATACTTAGTTCTTTAGTATTGGTTTTAAAGAGCTAAGTTTGATTTGGGTCAACATTTCTAGTAAACGGCCTTGAAACGGGGATTTGGCGGTCCCAACAAGTTCGTATGATTATTTTGGACTTGGGCATGTGTTCGGATCGAGTTTTGGGTAACCCGGGAGTGTTTCGGCGCCTAAAGTTGAAAGTTGGTTTATTGAAGGTTTTAAAGTTCTTTAAATTTGGTTTGGGGTAGGATTTGGTGTTATCAAGGTCCGTTTGGGACTCCGAAATCGGGAATAGTTTCGCATGGTGATTTAAGACTTGCTCGTATAATTTTGTGTCATTCCAAGTAGTTTAAGTATGATTCGGCGCGCTCGGAGTAATTTAGAAGAATTTGAAGTTCATAAGTTAATTCTATTAGTTTTGGGTTACGATTCTTAGTTTAATGTTGTTTTCTGCATTCTGAGGGTGCGAGCGAGTCCATTTTATATTTACAAACTTATTGGTGTGTTTGGGTGAGGCCCCGGAGGGGTCGAGTTCGACACTTACTGGGTACATGTGGAGAAGTGTAGCGTGAGTACATAAACCCCGAATCAATCTATTAACCCCGAATCAATCTTTGTCTACAGTCCGCAAATACAAAAAATCGGGTAAGAAATTTACGGTTGGAAATGATTGTTTTTACAAACATCTCAATCAGTCTTATAACTTTCTTGTGAACCAAGGTCGTACGGACTTAGGCCCCGAAATGGCATAACTACCTTACATTTGTATAAGAGCAGAATGTTGAATGTTCAGCTATTTGTAAGATTTAAATTATCCACCTTATTTAACTATGCTTATCCATAAACTCTTGGTCTTACAATAATCTCAAATTAGCTTTAGGAAATTAATATCTTTCGAACATCGTAGCTTGCTTTGGACGCGATTAATAATAAATCATCATGACTATGGGTTCAGTTCTCGTGGCATAGTCATGATACATAAATCCCAATTCAAGTGCGCGTTCACACGACTTGATCACAACTTTAAACAATTAAAATAAACATGTTGTGAATCACGGGTACGTTTTGCGTAGCGTGATTTGTGATGTGTACAAAAATGATAAGTGCGCGACACCGTGACTTGTTTAAATAAATTTCATAATTGTTTAAATTAATTAAAAGCGGTATAGAAGAAATAATGCATAAAAGGTTTTTTAAACATGCAATAATTCAGATAATTAAGCCAAGTATTAATTGTTAACCGGTCGTGCTAAAACCTAAGAACTCGGGAGTACCGCACACCTTCTCCCGGGTTAACAAAATTTCTTACCCGATTTTTTGTATTTGTGGACCGTAAATAGAGTCAATTTCCTCGATTTGGGATTTTAAAAATAAACTGGTGACTTGGGACACCATAATAAATATTCCAAATGGCGACTCTAATTAAACAAATAATCTCATTTTAATAATGTCACTTTAATTAGAAAAGCTCCTTATCCCCAGAAAAAAGGAGGTGTGACAATAGTGATCATGAGGAACAACAAGAAGAGAGAACTAATCTGACTGCTAATCAGACAGATGAAGCCGTACCTACTGAACCTGTTCCTTTGGGTCACTCCTTGGGTAAATCTTCTCTGGGTATACAGATCAGGCCATGGAAACATAAAAGTTCATATCCTCTTGAGAACATCATCTCTGATCCAAATGCAGGAGTGCAAACCAGGTCATCTCTGAGAAATCTATGTGCACTCACAGCATTTCTCTCACAGGTTGAACCTAAGACCATCAAGGAAGTTATGAGGGATCCAGATTGGATTATAGCCATGCAAGAGGAGCTAAATCAGTTTGAAAGAAGCAAGGTCTGGCACTTGGTACAAATACCCCAGAACAAAACTGTCATAGGTACAAGATGGGTATTCAGAAACAAGTTGGATAAACAAGGAAATATCACAAGGAACAAGGCCAGACTGGTGGTTCAGGGATACAATCAAGAGGAGGGCATTGACTATGATGAGACATTTGCACCTGTATCTAGAATGGAAGCTATAAGAATGTTGATGGCCTTTGCTGCACACATGGAGTTCACTTTGTATCAGATGGATATAAAGAGTGCCTTCTTGAATGATTATCTAAAGAGAAAGTGTTTGTCAAACAACCTCCTGGGTTTGAAAGTGAAGAATTTTCTGACTATGTGTTCAAGTTAGATAAAGCCCTGTATGGACTGAAACAGGCTCCAAGAGCTTGGTATGAAAGACTCAAAATTCCTTTTAACCAACAATTTTGTAAGAAGAAAGGTGGACAACACTCTGTTTCTAAAGAGCAAAGGCAAGAATATTCTGACTGTGCAAGTGTATGTGGATGATATTATCTTTGGGGCTACTAATGAAGCAATGTGCAAGGAATTTGCTGAGATTATGGGAAATGAGTTTGAAATGAGCATGATGGGTGAACTGAACTTCTTCTTGGGCTACAAATCAAGAAAATACCGACTGGAACCATGATACATCAGCAGAAATACATCAAAGAACTACTGAAGAAATTCAACATGGACTCCTCCAAGTCAATTGACACTCCCATTTCCATTACAACAAAACTGGACTTTGATGAAGAATGGAAAAATATTGAACATAAACTATATAGAGGAATGATTGGGTCATTGTTGTACCTCACAACAAGCAGGCCTGATCTTATATTCAGTGTGGGACTGTATGCAGATTTTTGGAAAATCCCAAGGAAAATCTTACCTGAAGGTTGTCAAGAGGATACTAAGATATCTCAATGGGGCCCCTGACCTATGCCTATGGTATCCTAGAAGGTATAGCTTTGATCTAGTTGATTATGATAATGATGTCTATGCAAGCTTTCATGTTGACAGGGAAAGCACTTCATGGACAGCTCATTTCGGGTCTGGTGTCTGAGGGAGCAAAGAAGCAAAACTCGGTGTCTTTATCTACAGTTGAGGCTGAATATGTGGCAGCAGCATCCTGCTGTGCTCAGTTGTTATAGATAAGACAACAGCTAAGGAACTATGGTATTCTTATTGATTGTGTTCCTTTTTTCTGTGATAACACTAGTGCTATAAACATTGCTAAAAATTCATGTCATCACAAGAGAAACAAGCACATTAACATTAGACACCACTTTCTCAGAGACAGTTTTGAAAAGAGGAATATCTCAATTAAATTTTGTAAAACTAAAGATCTAATTGTTGATATTTTTACTTAAGCTCTGAGTAGGGATCACTTTGAAAGGAACAGACTAGAACTAGGTCTAATTAATACTTCCAACTGGATGAACCCTAATGATTGGCTAGAAAAAGTATAATTAGATGTAGATAGTCAAGTACAATGTGTTTGATTCAAACTCGTGCTTGTATTAAGCACACACACCTACTTAGAAAATCTGGCTGATAACTATGTTGCATGATATTAATGTGAAGTGCTGAAGCTTTATTGCAGAAAAAAGTAAGGAGTTACTAAGGAGTTGGTTCTTCGACTCAGGTACGTGTCATCTTGTCTTAATTCACTGGGACTTAATATCCTAAATTATTTTTATGCTCAAACTTCTAATCCTGTTAGCATCACTTCTGATTGTCTTCTAGTCAAAGAGTAAGGGGGAATCCTAGATCAATTAGAGTTTAATTACTTCTGAAATCCAAACAGTCAAACTAACTGTTATAAGAGTCCCGTTAGAACTCGAATTCGGTCACCCTCTCTCTTCCAGTAAAATAAGGAGTAACGTCTTTAAAAGCCCCTTATAATCATCTTCTCAGACCTCACTGTTTCTCTCAAACCCTAAGCCAGAATCAAGAACAAATATCAAGAACCAATTCTCTCTTCTCCCTTAATCGATTCTCTTCTCTGATCACCGTGACTAAATCTAGCCAAACCCATTCTAAAGCTAAATCATCATCCAAGATTGAAGAAAAATCCAAGAACATGAAGCCCAGATCAAAGAAAAGTGTCAAGCCATCAAGTGAACCCACACCAACATATGTTCCTTCTCCATCGATATCCTCCACTATATCTATACCATCATCCCATGTTCCTGCTGCTCTCGCCATCCCACCTCCACTGCACCCTCACTTCCAAAACTAACCACCTATGCATAAGTGCCTACTACGAAAAATACCTCTAAGTCAACCAAGTTCAAGGCTACTCTAAGAAAATCTGTCAAGAATATCAAGGTAGTGCATGATGCTACTACTCAAGTAGACATAATGGTCAAGGAAGCTATGGTTCAGGGGGAATCAGTGCCAGTCACTACAAGTCAGGTATAACTCCCTCCTTTAAAATTAGATGTTCCGGTATCCGCTATAGATGTTGCACCCTTAGACACTCTTCCACCCATACGTGAGAAACCACAAGTGGAGGAATTCATTGTAGAAAAAGTGCAGACAATTTGGAGAAAGAGGTAGATACCACTACTGTGGTGCTTGTGGTTGAGGGGAAAGAGAGTAAAGAACCAGTGCAAAATGAGGCATCTGATGGTCTTTCATTCAGTTGGACGGAGGATGATAATGATAATGGGGGTAAAAAGGAAGAAGGAGTTATGGGCAGTCATGAGAAGCATACTACTCAAGACATAGCTAATAATAGGAAAAGAGTGAGAACGAGGGAGATTCTGGAGAAGAGAAGGAGAGTGAGATGGATGATAGGCTAGGTGAACAAGTAAATGATTCTGCAGAAGAAGAAAATAATAGTGAAGAAGATGGTAATTCTAAGAGTGAAGGTGAGGATCAAGAAAAGGAAAGTGCGAGTGAAGGAGTGGATAAAGAAAGTGAGGAAGATAATGAGGATATGAGTGAAAAATATGAAGGCTTTATGACCATTGGGAACACTATCATAGCCCCTTCAGAAGAAGTAACCGGAAAGAAAAGGACTAAAGAACTGGGGCCCTTGTTAACCTATTTCACTGGAGATGAAGAGGTCAACAGTGATGAAGATGACTTGCCCTTATCTGAAGCAGAGAAGAAACCTAGGAAGAATCCTGTGAAAGAAACTAAGTTTGCAGTCCCAATAATGAAAGAAGTGGCTCCTCCTGCCAGGACTCCTCTTACAAGGAGTAAAAAGATATTGTTGATGAACAAATCATTAAGGAGTCCAGAGGTGCCAAGAATCCAAGGAAGAAAGTTTTAACTGTGGAACCTATGGTTGAGTTGGATGGAGAAGATGAGTTTGAGTCTGTTTTGCTAGAAAAGTCCTCTACAAAAAAGAGAAAGGTTGCCAAAGCTACAAAATTTGCTACCACATCTGCAAGGGATAGTAGAGGAAAAAAGAGAAAGAATGTACCAGTTGTGGTTGATAGACTCACAGAGTTCAGAAATAGAAAAGTGCTTAATGAGAAGATTCTTGCAAACACTAATGAAAAAGGGATGGCTCAACTGGTTGAAAAACTTGAGCTGCAGAGATGTAAGCACATGTTTGTCAAAGCTTTCCCCATGTATGTTTTTCTGCTGTGGTGGAGTTCTATGCAAACTTTCAATTTGATGGAAAGGTAGTCAAAAGTAATGTGAGGGGGTTTGAAATGGAGTTTGATGCTGAGGAGCTGGGGATGCTTCTGAATATTTCTTCTTTGGGATTTGACAATTACTTAAAGAAAAAGTGTCCATCCATAGACAATGATGTTGACACTAGAATTGTGGTCACAAGAAAGTTCTCCCAAAAATTTGAAATGGATGCTCCCAGAAGGTGTACAATACTGATATGACTGCCTTCCCTAAGTTGTTGTTTCATTTTGTCAATTCCTGCATTATTCAGACGCCTAATAGAAGGCATGAAGCTACCCTATTGGATATGGCTGTAATGGAAATACTTGACACTGGTATATCTATCAATCTCCCTAGCCTGATGATTCAGCATATGGCAAGAGTTGCAGACACTTCCAAGCCTAAGCATGATATACCTTATGGCTTCATGTTGACTGAGCTATTTGACAAGCTCAACATTGCCTTGCCTGAGTTTAAGTATGGAAATCACAATGATATTTTGGATGTTGTTACCCTCAAACAGTATGGTTATGAGGAGATCAAGGCTAGGGGATCAAAAGGATCTACTATTCTACTTGGGAGCAGCAGGGCAGCAGAGCTCAGTAAAAGGTTGGAGTTGGCTGTTGAAGAGAATGCCAAACTTCGTGAAGATAATGATGAGCTGAGAAAAGAAACCAGGCAGCTTAGGGAAGAGCTCAGAAAAGATAGGGAAGCTCATGCCCAACAGATTGACACTCTTGTGAAAGCATTGACCCTCTACCTCTCACTCATGAACTTGTTCCTTCCGAGTGTCCTTAGTTTCCTTTTTCTATCCCAGTGATGCTTTAATTTATTTTCTTCTATTTTAGTCTGAGTAGCTTGAAGTATGTTTACTTTATTTTGATTTATGGTTTAAGACAAGGCCCGTGCTTCTTTAGGCACTACTAAATGACTTCTCTTGTACTGTTTTAATGCTTCGTACAGTATTGGATCTTCAGCCTAGTCTGTTTTCCTTGAAAATTCTTAAGCTTGTGTTGTAGCCTGTATGGCCTTGAATCTTACATTAACTGTGTTTCATCTGTCTAACATTCTTTTGTTTTTTTCGATGATGCCAAAAGGGGGGAGAAAAGGTTGGGGGAAGTGAATATGTCTGTTTATGGTGAATAAGCATATCTTAATGTGATTACTTAGTTCCAGTGTGGACAAAGTTTGTCATCATTAAAAAGGGAGAATTTGTTGAGTATTGAAATTTTGATGATTAACAAAGTTTGTTAAGATGCAATGTTCGAAGAATCAGGTCCTCAATGAAGTTGTTTCACTGTTTTAAGAACCAGGTCCTCAAGGCAAAGGATCAGTTCCTCTGATTGATGATTGTACATCTGTGCAAAATAGTAACTTATCTCAAAGTTACTCAGGTCCGTATTTGGTGAAAGAAGGCTGCTACATGTGATAAGGGTTGTTGCTCAAGAAGATACGAATAATTCAGTAAGAGACAAGAGTCACAAAACTTGTGGAGTCCTTGGAACAGTAGGAGTCCTATCAAACGAGAAGGTGACTATACATAGGACTCTTAGAAGATCTCAAAGTTCATTCATTAAAATACTATCTATTTTGGACTTCTCAATTCATCCTTTTACATATCAACTAAAGAATTATATTTTGTTCACTCTAGTTGAGTACCAGTAGTTTATTCTTCTTGAGTCAGTCTAGTGAATGTGTTCTAGGAAATCGAGCTGTAATTAAGTGTCACAAGCAATTACTAAGTTGGAGTGAGTGTTTGCTTTACAAGTTAGAGTAACATGTAAATCAAGTAGTCGTAGTAGGAGTACTGGAGAGTATTGAATTACAGTCTTGTAATTGATACATTTTGGCTCATTGTTCTAGTGGAGTTGAAGTTGAAATCCCTACATAGTAGGTCGTGATTTTTGCACCTTTTGAGCCGGGTGATTTTTCACATAAAAATCGTTGTGTTTACTTTACTACTTATTTTACTTCAAGTTTAAGGAACACGGTGAAGAACCAAGTTCTTTAGTAAGTCACACGGGCATTCAAACTAACAATGCGTCACATCCATCACTATATACCATCGACAATCATCACCGTAATTCACCTCTACAATCAGCCATCATCACCAACCACCTCTACCTCTACCACAAGCCACCGTCTGACCACCTTATGCCACAACCTCGAGTCCTTCGCTTTCCCCACCCCCACCATCAACAACCACTTTGGCTGCCAACCACTATAAGGTTGGGATGACTTTCTGGATGAGACTGATAGAAAGAAAGGATAAGGGGCAACCATGAATGGTTAACCCTATACTCGAGAAAACTTGAACTAGTGATTCATGGATACTAGCAGGTTAGATGATCCACCGTTTTAGCAACCGCCGGTACCGCTAACTTCCACCACCAACCACTTATAATACCATGACCACTATTAACACATCCTCGATCACCGTCACCACCGCTAATTATACCGATAACCACCTCAGTCGTCATTCATCTTTATGATCTATCATTGCACAATAAAATTTAATTTTGTTGGAGTTCTAAACCAATGAAGATGATGACCTTGATTTGTTGGATAAAGTGAAAATATGCTAAAATATCCTTTCATTTTGCTTTGAAGGAGGATTACCTAAATGATGATGATGTAATTAAAAGGATAATTAGAAAAGTTAATCTAATGAAATAGGTGGCAACTTAACTAATAGAGGACTAAAGATATCCTATAACTGTCACAACCAATCACAACTAAAACCAGAATCATCACCAGCCACTAGGGGTGCACACGGATCGGGTTGGTTCGGTTTTTATCAAAATCAAACCAAATCAACTATATCGGTTTAGATTGGTCCGTTTTTGTCGGATTTTTCGGGGTTTTTTGTTATATGAATATTATTTCAAATCTTATTTTGTTAAATGTTTTATAAGTATATGTTTAGTAAATATTAATTTTTTTAAAAATATATGATCTATCAAAATATTCTCATGGAAGAATTTTCGTAGTAACACATGATAGTTATTTTTTAGTTGTCTGACAATAATTTTACGTTGATGTACACTTTCAAGGTTAACCGAATTTACTAATTAAACATATAAATAAATATGAACCTATATAATGATATGTTCTATTTAATTTTAAATTATCGAAATACTATTTCAAATTCAAAAAAATATAAGAATTTAATAGATATTGACATATGAATATGGAAGAACAAAAACTTGACGCATTTCACTAACACTTGATAAGAAAGTGATCATACAACTCATTATTTAAAGTTAATAAACATGGGGCACTTGATATTAACTAAATATTACATCCCATAAGAGAATCGAAAATATTTCTTGACATTTTTTGAAGAAAATTCTATAAAAATTCTTAAAAGTGTATATAAAAATTATATATTTATATGTCGGTTTAGTTCAGGTTCTTTTACTCAATACAAACCAAATCTAATCGGGTTTTTTAATCAATTTGATTTGACTTTTTGATTTGGTGCGATTTTTTCCGGTTCGGTTTGTACACCCTATCAGCCACCACCTCATAACCGTCACAGCCGACGACCACTATTAGCTACCATAACCTCTAACCTTTTCAAATGTGTGCTTCATCAAACAATAATTTTTGCTACACTAACTAAATTAAGATTTTCTCTAATATTTTCTTAATATTATATTATTTAATTATTTAACTCATTGAAGTGGCAGATGCACCTACATTGCATTACAGAAAATAGAGTTGCCTTCTGTTCAATACGTCTACTGAATTATATTCGTGTCTTCCACTTTGCAAAATCAATCCTATATCCCTTTAATCTGCCTAATCCTCTCATCCATATTCTAAACATTCTTTCAAACGTGTAATGAGAGTTTCTTTCTAACAACAAACAAAGCTACAAACAGAGCGTGTGTTGGGTACAAAACAAAAACATATGTCTGAAAAAATTAAAAATTAATTAAAAAGCATCTCCAACTACCCCAATCATTAGTATCATAAACTATGTAACTGCCCTTTTTCTTTTCCTCTTATACTCTACAGGGGTTGCAAACTAAAGTAGGTTAATTTAAATTTTATTTTATTTAGAGGCGAAGTCAAGATTCTAAATTTATGATTCTGAACCGGAAATCGAATTATAGCTGGTTTTAATTATTAAATTCGTAATTAAATATTTATATATATTTAATGAATTTTTTAATACAAATACATAATCTAACAAAGTTATTGAGTTTGTCTGAATTGTGACATTGTGACGGGTGTTATAACTCCGCCCGTTTATTTTATTCTTAATAGAGTAACTTATTATAAAGACAACTAGTCTACCAAGTGCTGAAAAAGGGGTAAAGCTTACCTGGGACAAACAGGGAATTAAGATACCTAAAACCTAATCAATAAAGAAAAAAGGTTCACATTTACGTGGGAATATTTTTGCCAAAAAGTGTGAACTATACAAGTTCCCAATGACATCAATTAGTTGGTTAAATATTAAATTAAAGTATAAAGTAAAGACTCTGATATACAGAGAAGAGCTCACCTTTTCTTAAGACGACATAGCTTTACACTTCCTCAACCAGCAAGTAGTTGCAAACTACTGTAATTTCTTTTTAATTTGTGTAAGATTCAGATATTAAGAAATGAATATTCATTGGTGGCAACGGCGTAGATTTAAATATGGGTAGACACAAAATGAAATATCACATTAGAGTTTTTTTCTTCCTTCAATTTTAGATGAATTTGACTAATTATAAAGCTCGTGAAAGTTATATAAAACAATATTATTAATTCGTTTTATTTTTACGTGTCTTAGTTTGACCAGGCACAAAGTTTAAAAAAGTAAGGAATACTTTTAAATTATGTATTCTCAAACTAAAGATATATGTATACAGTATTCAAATACTTTTTGAATCTTATGGTTTTAAACATGTCAAGTGAGATGTTGTAATAAAGAGTTACTAACTATAGAAAGTGACATTCATTTTGAAATTTTTAAAAGGAAAATTAAACACGTAAATTATTTAAAGCAAAGGGAGTATTATTTAACAATATATGTTAATAAGTTCAATTTTTTTACTCATTCATCGTTTCTAGTTGTATTAATTGTAAATTTACTTACTTTGCTTCGAATGTACATGTTAGACATATCTTGATATTCGTTATTTACACTGGTATAGAACCAGTAGTAGATTCACAATTTAAATATTATGAATTTGAGTTGAGTGAATTCTGAAATGTATATCTAACTCTATTTATATAAACTTATTCTCCAAGCGCATGAGCCGTCACACACACATATATATATATATATATATTAAAGTCCGATCCAGAATCACTTAGTTCTACGTACCTAACCTGTGAACACATTGTTGGATCCACCACAATGAAGAACAATGATAGATTTACAATCTAAACCATTATGAGTTCTGAATTGAGAGTGGATTCTGAAATATATGTTTAACTTTATTTATATATACTAGTTTTCACACTCATATATAAAATCTGGTCCCGAATCACTAACACTATGGCAATAAATTTTCCTTTTAGTATTAATATTTATTGCCACAAAAATATTTACTGACAATTGATTAAATGCCATTGGATCCTACGTCGCTAAAGCCTCTAACGATATTTATGTCGAATACTGATAAATACCCATATTATTATCGCTAAAACCCTTTTTTACGAGTTGCTATTGGAGATGATCATATCTAAGCGTGGAGACTAAGTGGCTAATGACAATTATTCATCACCATCATTATAAATCTAGCAAGTTGCAATTCCTTAATTCTTGTTTTCCCTTGCAATCATCTGCAATATTGTAAGTAAAAGCACTCTTCTTCATCACGTTTAAATCCTAGCTTCTCTGAAACTCAAACTAACAAAGTGAAAAATAGTTTGTGGTTGAAAATAAAAACCTTATTTGACAGATCATAATCCATTTACGTATCACAAAAAGTGAGTACAAGTAGGGATCCCAGCCCTTTGTATATAACGAATGAACGTGGAAGACAAACATTAAGATTGTGACCCCATAAACAGCTGTAGTACGTTAAAATTAAGGAATCAACGACTCATGAAACATACCAGTGACATACATAGATGCGGACCCAAGATTTGAAATTGGTAGAAGCATCACTATCGAATAAATATTTGGAGCGGAAATCTACTCAATCAATGCATTAAAAGTCAAGTTGTGCCCCCTCTCCTCCTCCAAATCGACCAATGTAAATGCCTAAGCTTTGAATCTTAAGATGTTAATCAGAATATATACTTGTTATTTAAGATTATATACAAATATATCCATATATTTTTTTTTCGAAATTACCGGGAGCCGATGAGCCGCTTACCCTAAGGGTAGGTCCGCTTCTGGACGTGCGTAAGATTTTGCACAAGCAGTAGCGGTCTATATTTATCACAACTTTACTTGTATGTGTATTTGGGTCCAAGACAAGTTCAAAGGCTTTACTTCTTATCTTAAATTGATGTTTATTTCGTATCAGTTTTAAATGGTGTCAAACATTTTATATCTACTCCCTCCATTCCGATAGTGTGATATGGCACTCCTTTTGTTCAATTTATATGACATTTTTTTTTATCTTAAAAAAATATCATATTTTTTTATATGAAAATAATTTAACTTTAACCTTCTACCATAAGTTTCAAAAGTCTTTCTTCTTTCTTTTTTGAATTCTATGTCCAGTTAAATACTGTCACATAAATTGAGACGGTGGGAACAATACTTTAGAAACTTATAGTCTAATGTATCATTCTTTTCTAAACAAGTTAACAAGAAAATAATATCGCGTAAATTGGAAAGAAAGAAGTACCCTTTTTATTGTTTTTCAAAAAACATGATACACATGAACTGTATATTTATAGCAGTGAGACCCCTCATAGAAGAGTGTCTCCGCCACTAATATGTACAGCTATATGCACATATTTAGCATAATGTATTTTTTTTCTTATTAATATCTCTATTTTGAAAGGTGTTTCTGGGGCGAGGCGTACCAAAAACGTCCCGGGACGATGGTGTGGGGCAAAAGTCTCAAGAGACGTATGCCTCGCAATTTGGGGCGTACGCCCGGGCGTTCGAGGCGTATTTCTTTAGTAAGGAGTAAGCCCTAGAAACTTTTTCAAATTAAAACAAAATCTGTTGAATTAGTCTTTCATATAATACCCAAATTCTCAAAAGTCAGTTTGGTAATTACTCAAAAGGTTTAAAAAGGAACTCAAAAGTATTAAATTTAAAAGTAAAGACCTTTTTTTTATTGATTTAAACCCTAATTCATGATTTTTCCAATTTTTTATCTTGTCCGCTAGTCTGCTAATATCTCCCAAAAGCAACGAATATTTAATTTTTTTTTACAAATTGCAGCAAATTCAAAGTTCAAATTACAGGTTAATCATCATTTTTTTCCTCCACATAGAAAATTTTATTCTTTTAGACTCAAATTACTTGTGTTTGTAAGTAACGTATAATAGATTATTTTGATTAGGATTTTGTGGGGATGGAGCACACATATATATAGTTTTCTTCAATTTTTATGCAATTTTACTTGTTTATAAATATTTACTGTCATTATATTATTTTATAAAATATTAAAAATTAAATACATATGGGGCTTACGCCCCATTGAGGCATATGTAAAACGTCTCGTCTTACGCCTACTCCTTGTAACTTAATTTCTTCAAATGCAAAGTTATACAGTTGGAAGAAGTTGTCTACTCCACTTAATTAGTATGCTATTTATTATGACTTATGATGTTGGTAGTGGAGTAGTTGTTTTTTGGACCCATCAATCCAGTTTCAAATTTTCTGTTCTTGGAAAAATAAAATCAAGAACAAATAAATCTTTCTTTTTGACTTAATTAATCTAGAAATGACTAAATTGACTCAAGTAAATAAGAAACGGAGGTAAATTTGGAGTTTATCTTCTTAAGGTTCCTGTGATCATACACAGGTATAATAAGTGGAATTACATCAAGAGTTTTTATATTTTTTCCCGATTTAACTTACACTAACAATACGTGGACAAGGTGGGTTGCTCTGATGGTAAGCACCCTCCACTTCCAACCAAGAGGTTGTGAGTTCGAGTCACCCCAAGAGCAAGGTGGGGAGTTCTTGGAGGGAAGGATGCCGAGGGTCATTTGGAAACAGCCTCTCTACCCCAGGGTAGGGGTAAGGTCTGCGTACACACTACCCTCCCCAGACCCCACTAGTGGGATTATACTGGGTTGTTGTTGTTGTTGTTGT